>JBCAUI010539849.1:0-10878 GCA_038406195.1 Haplosyllis anthogorgicola
ATGGGCAATCTAGATCATCCAGGCACCATATGAGAGCAAGTTCAGCTGCCTGTGACTGAAATCAATCAACTAGAACCGTTTTGGACAGGGAATTTGGTCTCCTCTGGCTAAAAGAAATATGGTTTATGTCGATTTAGTGCTTTTTAAATAAAAATAGAATGATCCGGGATCAAATCAATACCCCAATGCTATTCCAATACGGATTGTTTGCGACAAGTTAATGATCGGTGTGTTACACTTTATTTTCTTTCAAAAATAAGGAACCTTTCCTAACAGATCTGTTAAAGTCAGCTACAACGGTCATAACAGCTATCGTATGAAAGCCATTTGGTCCTTTCCGTGATGTTATACTATTGGAGTACATAGTCAATTCTCTGAACATTTTATTGTGGTACGTTGTAGCAGAGATTCGGACCTGTTGATTGGACCAGACAGATTCCTCTCAGACTTTAGTAACTCGAATATGACGAATGAGGGCAACATAACCCTGTTGCAGCGACTTTTTGAAGTAGTATTGAAGGACCATTAGTTATTCAAGCAACATAGGAATACCACGCAAAAATGTACAACACTTTCAATTAAGCAGGCAAAGTCAATAATCAAGAATTTGCTTTAACAATCTCCGTCAAGCTATAACTTAATGAAAGGAGAGCTAAGGTTGTTGGAATATACTGTAGAAGCACTTGAAATTTGCCAAATACAGATGGACGGATGGACCTACGTCGTATTTTATGTCTGTCGGCATGCCTACCTCCTTTTGCTCTGTATATATGAAAGACATTAGGAAGTCAGTGAAACATGTGATCACTTTCTACGTCATCTAATCAGTAACGTCTAGCCGATACTCTCACTGTTTTCATGACAAAGACACCCAAATGATACCTCCAGGTTTACTGGGAAAAAACCTTTAAGATGCCAAACGTCAAAAAATTAACTTGGCATTCTCTACGGTAACAAAACCGAGAAAACTATAAAAGACGGATGGATTCAATTGCTTTCTGTACAAGAAAGATAATACGGACAGCCGGAATATCACTACATCTGACAGCTTATTGTCTGGTGCCGCCATAAAACCAGAAATATTATTCGTATAAATTGGAAAGTAAAAGTCTGCTTATTGACAAATGTGTTTTTCATATCCCAGTGCTTTACACCCTTTCACTTCAAATGTATGATTCTGGCTGTCAAGGGAAACAAGTTGGTCAGTCAAACAGCAGTGATTAGGAAAGCCATACAGCTGTAGGCACTCGAGAGACCCTCCTATGAAACTATGGATTTTGAGTTGCTCTGGCATAGCTGCATTTCACAGTTATGCACTTTCACAAACCTGTCACTTTTAATGATCTAATGTTGCTTTTGCCACAGGAAGAAAATTCTGCACAATACATTAGTGAATGATGCAACAATCTAATACATGTAAGAGAGACAGAAATTGTAAATTGTTCAGCTTTGGCTTTGTGTTTCTGTCGTTGTGTGCCATACAATTTTTATGGCTGCGCAGGAGCCAAAACCTACTTTTCTTAAGAGAACAGCACTTGATGGTTAAATTTATGTTTGAACTATGGATTTATCTCATTCACCAAAATAGCAACATTTTTTCCCGATTATTGCGACTTTATTCACATCCATTCGGAGTTTGAGCCCTTTTACTTCTTGCCTTCTCTTGAAAAAGCCACATTCCAGACAGTAACATGATGTTAGGCCTTCAGTTAAACAAGCCTTTTGTCTTTAAAGAAAGCCTGCACTGGCTGATATAACTAATGTTACTCACGACAGTACAAAATGTTTTATTTTGTCAACATTACAAGTCCGTTTATGAAGATTGAGAAGATATGATTCGATTTATAGTATGTACATTAAAAAGAGGCTACTACGCCTAATAAATTTGATTTCAGTCAAAACACAGAATACACAGAATTTCAATAACGAAACAAAAACACTTTGACCCTGCTATTTTGAGTTAGCAGCTGCAAAATATTTACAAACTTTACAGTCTGCTTGGAGCAAAAGGAACTAAACCTACACAATGATTGCTTAATGCAACTAAAACATGCAATGCAGGAGTTCAATCCTCATATAAATGTGCATCGGCCAGATGCAGCGTCCTTTTAAGTGACATATTGACTTCGGTGAAGAACATTTCCTGTTCTGATTACTTTTTTGAAAAGAAAAGGACAAGTAGGGAAATCTACCTAGGCAATGATGATTCGATAAAGCATCGATTCAAAGTTTTTGCATCTAACAATGAAGCTAGCCTAAATTAAACAGGACACAAATCGCGCACGAGATTTTACAATCCCCCGTCAGTTAGCATAAACCACGTTACCTGTATATCTATTTATTAACTTTCGCGGACCTCTGTGACAGGGTAGTCACAATTTAAGAAACAGCTATATATAGTGCTTTAACTGAATTGACATTGGTACAATATTTATGAAGACGAAATCATTTAGGGTTTGACATCACTACAGTAACATTTGACTTGTCCCGTTAATATCTGGAAGCTTTTGGTTGGTTTGTTTATGAATTTTGTAGTTATTCTCTAGTCAGGGATGAAATATGCCAACATCCACCCGAAAGAAATAGGCTGATAGATGTAGAACACCTTGTATGCATTCTGAACTGGCTGAATATGGAAATTTCTACTTGCCACAGCAGACCTGTATGTTCAAAGAACAATGAAATAGAAGTATGGCGATTGCCCTCGTCGGTTAAAAATGATAGTGCTTCTCCTTTTACTCTCTACCTATCTAAGTTATACCCATGAGAAAACATCTTGTTCAGTAGGAAAGTAATGATTTGGAAAATCATGTAGCTACAGGGTCTCAGCACAGATGATCCCAGTTAATTATAATTAACCCTGGTATAGATCTAAAATAGTATTCCCTGTGCAACACGTACAGCTGGAGACTTTTATCTTTATGAATATCCATAACTAAATTATCTATTTCAAAATAAGGCAGCCTTTATCTTAGTTTTGTCGTTTTGGTACAGTTTATTTGGGCTAGTGGCCGCTTCGATTTTCGATTTCAAAACCGTTACACAGCTCTCGGACTTTTGTAATAGAATATTAGTAACAAATCCAAGGTTTACTCCTGTTGTGATAATAAAAAGTTCAACTCATTATTGTTTGTCTTGAGAGATGGCCAAAATATCATATTTTATCTATATAGATCAACACTTATTGCAGTAAACAATGACTACCATTTGTTAAAAAAAAGTTTACACTAGTACTTCATTCATAAGAAATCGAAAACCTCCGTTTTCGTGACCAGTTGCGATACCAAATACAAAGCACTTTAAACCATATTATCTATTTAGTAGTGGGTGGAATGGGCATTGTTTCCCTGCATGTACTTACCAATCTTTTGTTAAAAGAACCGCTGATTCTCTTGTTGCAAGTCAAAGAGTGCTCAAAAAGAACATTCGCCATTTCTCAACCGTTTATGTCACCAGCATGCAACGACAGAACTATTAGGACTCTGACATTTTCATTGACCTTACTTATCATTTGCCTCGGGATACTTTGCAACCAAAGGGTATCTTGATTGCTTCGCACATTACCAAATGTTATCATTAAATAGCTTCAGTGCGGCGAGCATTCATGTGTTTAATCTAATGGAATATTTCATGGTTGAAATTTATTCAGTAGTGTAATCAAACAATTATTGAATCTGCATGGCCACGTCGGATACAATTTATTAGATTATATAAATAGAGGGCGTATACAGAACGGCCAAAGGAAGTGACATTGATTCCCAGTCTTTCCGCAGGACGGATTCCCTTGTATCCGCAAGGTTTCCAAGATGCAACTATCCACTGAATGACCTTGTAAGCAGCATGCTGAGCCTTTCCCTGATTTACTAGAGATTTTACAAGATACTTCAAATGAATGAAGCAATGCATTGGCGGATCCAGGATTTCCCGTACGGGGCGCGCCCGGCCCGTACGGGGGGCGCCAACTCAATTTTCACCTATTTTCGCCCAAAAATCGAGAAAAACTGCATGAAAATGAAGAAAATTTTGGCCGTAGGCGAGGGGGGGGGCGCCTCCTGCACCCCCCTAGATCCGCCAAAGTGTAATGCAGTAGTTTTACCAGAAATTATTAGATGTACATGCACTGAACACAATGTCACATAAAAAATTGGCAGATTTTGGCACATTTTTATCCTATCTAATTAGACAAATGAGACCAAATGAGCCTAGGTGCGAATTAAGAAAAACCTAGATTGTTTCACGAGGCGACAAAAGTTTCAATTTATCTTATGTTGGTTCTGATTTTTTTGTTTTGTTTCTGCTTTACAAGTCTTGATTTCTGGGAGCGGCGGGAAAGGTAATTCAACAAATATAAAGTTTGGCCTAATGGCTCATGGTAAAGTTATTCTTGATATTTCAGTTATCGGCAGTTCAGACTTCAATATACAACTGTTTTAACTTCCCAGCCAGAAACCCCCAGAGAACTCACCCAATCTTGTGAGTTATCTCTCGTGATCCGTCACCTCATGGTTGCTGTACAATCCCAGGGTCACAAGAGTCTGGTACCAATTTTACACCTTGGAATGACGCAGTACCAAGAAGTGGCCCAAACAGGAAAAACAAAAATTGTAAAGTGCCGTGGAAAACTGACTTGGTTCAGAAGGCGCTTTTTATAAAATAAAGTTGCCGCCTCAGCAGCAAATTAACCAATTAAAAGAATAAGAATATTACAAATTATTTTCTAAATATTTTTATTTTAATATTTTGCGGCATTCACACATTTTTGGGCAAGGAACAAAGAAACATATATCCATGGAAACCAAAACATTTTACTGCATAGCAACCAGAGTCGTTGCTATGGAAACCACAGATACGAATGCATAGCAACAGTTTCCGGTCACATGGCAATGAAATTATTTGTACGTTATTTTCTGTTTCAAAATATTTGTTTTTTTAGAAAAGCTGATTTCTTGGCATAAATTTATGCAATTTCAAGGAGTTTACAAAGATTTCGCGAGGTCAAGTTACACGGTTTTTTTCTACAACAATAACAAATGTTTAAACAAGAGTTATGGTCGTCATGGAAACAACATAAAATCAAATATAAATTAACAAAAGAGCAAGAAAAATTTCTTTTTAATGCAACATTTTTTCCTTCATTTACAGATCCAACAAATTCTTCCTTTACATTTTTGCCTTTTACCTTTAAATTATTTTATTTTGTTTAATTTTTATTTTCGATTACTTAGAAAGTTGCACAAAAACACATGACATTTCAAAGTAAAAGTTTTCATACTTTTCTAAAATTCAAATTTCAAGGTTATTTTAACATTTTCAAACAAAAATAGAGAAAAGATGGAACATTTTTCTGGTTATTTCGGTTCCAGCCACAATCAACAACAACAGACACTTTCTCACATCTTGAACTGTTTCTTTGTTTCTCAGTAAATAATATAATTTCTAAGTTTATATTTTTCTACTTTATAAATACGTAATGTGCGTCATGAATCATCATCACAACATGCGTCATGAATCATCATAACTTTGTGTGCGTCATGGTTTTATCATGGGCCTCCTAGCCTGGATCCCAGCGCTTTCACCTATCTGGTACCCAGTCTACTTTCTGCACAAGTGGTGGTGGTTTTAACAACCGGAAGTTGTGGTTTTATCTTCATAAAACAAACAGGAAAGAAATAAAGTCCCTGTTACCACAGATACACAATATGTAACTATGGCAACAAGGGTGGTAACCGAGGAGACAAATGATAACCAAGTACACTAGTAACCAAGGAAACTGAACTGCTCGAAAGGGAGGGATGTTGGTGAAAGTAGAGACTGAGGCAACTGTAGGTCACAAGACGTCACCACAGCAACCATCAAAACAATGTGACGCGTCACCAATGGTTACACAAACCTCATGACATCATCACTCTGCGTACCCACGTTGTCTCTGACGTCATCAGTTCGTGTGTAGTCACGTTGGCCACTTACATCAACAACCTTCATTAAGCGCAGAAAATAATGCGCCTCGACAATATTGTCGTTGCAATCCGTAAAACTGATTAAAAATAATGGGGCGACTGTTCAAAACAATAAAATAAATAACATACAGCTTCAGTTATGGCGTAAATATTGTCAGTTTTACAAGATTTGAGTAATTTAATTCAAATGAATATAAGTTGGGCAATTTCCATTGATATTGTGAAGGCGCGTTATTTTTGCAGCTAAGATTACGCCCCCATGTTACACAGAGTCACATAAACTCCGATTAAACTAAAGTTTCGTACATTTCCTATTATTGCAAGAATTTTGATTATAAATAATTCCAGTTAGTTTAACGTAATTTTCCATAAATAGTTGTAAAATAAATTAAAGCTTTGTGAGAAATGTTCACGACGTTGTACTTTGTGCCACAGGAGTCGTGCTCCTTCAGTACAATGTATTTGTAACCGTCTCCCAGGAGCCGCACTCCTTCAGTTCAATGTATTTGTAACCGTCTCCCAGGAGCCGCACTCCTTCAGTTCAATGCATTTGTAACAATCTCACAGGAGCCACGCTCCCTCATTAAATGCGCCATTTTCTGGATTTTCCCGTTTCCACGCAATATTGTGTTTTCGGAGGCTGACAAACGCTCATTTACAAGCGAATATTCTTACCTACAGAGGCTAAAGTACTTAATAACATTTAAATCTGTCGTACTTTTAGGAGATCACACAACATGTAGCACGTTACATTTCGTACTATTGAGACTCCACGTCATGAACATTTCTCACAAGGCACATGTGGCAACATGGCGGCGGCGGCACGTTCGCCGAGATACAGTGTGCTGCGGAGTTACACATACATAGTGCGCAAAGCCCAAATCAAGACAAACAGAAACTGTACAATACTGTTGAGTTGTTTAGCTTCCCGTGTCTAAAGGTTCAAGTCCAGTGGGATCGATTTTTAACATGTAATGTGCACTAGAAGCAAAATAAGGTAAATACAACGTCCAGTAAACGGGTATCTTGGACACAGACATTTTACAGAAATTTTTTTTCGCACATTTTCCGCCCCTGTGCGTGCGACCTGAGTACACTCACTGTTTGACGGACACACGCCGGACGCATCGATCAATTATTGTCTCGTCTGTAAAAACAGCAATAAATAAGATTTGTACAATAATAATAGTAATAAAATTCTCTAGGTTTTTGTCGATGTACAATAAAATAACCGATTTTTTACTTTTCGTTTTTAAAATCAGTAAAAATCGCGAGGTTAAGTTTCACGTTTTTTTTAAAATAATAAACATTCCGTTAAAAACGTCACTTTAAAAACGTGGTGATTAACCTCGCTAAAAATAAACTAGAAACGTCGTTACATCGAACATAACGTCATGTGTCTGCCGAATGACGTCATAAACACAGCAACAGCAACAAGACATTTTCGTTTTGTCTTGGTTTCTATTTTGATGGTTATCATCTGTTTCGTTTTGTCTTGGTTTCTACTTTTATAAGTTTTTTAGGCGGACGACCACATACTCTGTCATTCGACAGACAATTATTTTAACATTTTTTCTTCTCAACATTTTAAGTACATTTTGTTTTGAGAAGAAACTGACTTGAGCACCAAGAAAATTCTGCAACAACATTTTACATCGTTGCACCATGACTTAGTTCAGCGGGGTCCATTTCACTAAAATAAAACCCACAAAAAATCCGCGGGGTCCATTTCACGAACAAGCTGCGGGGTCGAATACACTAAAAACCACCCCAGATCCTGTGGGGTCGAGTTCACGAAACTAAAGTTGCACGACATTTGACACTGTACGTAAGCCGCGGGCCAAATTCACTAAAATATTTCTCAGGCTTAACTTTACAAAGCTTAAAAGCCAAAAGCTAAAGACACTAAAAACTGGGTCACATAAAGCGCAAACCCATGAGATCAACTTCTGTGAAATTTTACTTGTAAAGTTTTGGCATCAAAGCCCTGGATTTTTGTAAATGCAGAAATGCACAATTTGACAGATTATATGTACAAAAATATGAAAGTGTTGCTTTCTCCAAAAGTGCATAGCATGAAATTTGTAACGCTTTTGATGTAACAAACACACTTTGCTGGTCCTTTTTTGAAAGCTAAATTAGTGTTTCCGCTGCCGCGGGGACCTGTGCCAAATGTGCAGAGATCAGGGCTGCGCACCAATTGAAATATATATGAATTAAACTTAGTCCGAGTTTTTTAACAAGTAGCAGAAACACAGTAAATGCCCCATTCAGCACTGACAACAATAGATACATTGTCTCATATTCCAGAGAAGCGCAGTTTGTGTTTCACTCAGCTTCGTACTGTTTAAATGACGCGCTGTACAAATCTTCACTTTGGTCGTTACGTTTTGTAAATAGTTCTACGTTACGTTATGTGACGTCACGTTACACAGATATGACGTCAGAGTATACATATAATGACGTATAAATACAAATCTACGAACAATGAGGCTTCAACGCGTAAATACAAAATAACAGCTTTGTAACAAGTAACCATAGAAACACTGTCCGTTGCTATGGGTGACACAGATCTGTGTTATCCATGGCAACAGAGATGCTTGTTCCTTAACGACAGATAGATATAATCTCCAGGGCAACAGGACATACAATAACAGACTCTTGTGCGTTGCCATAGAAACTATATGTCCGTTGCTATGTGCAGCATGATGAATAATTTCATTGTAAATTTTTTAATGTTTTTTTTTTCACTTCTTGATCCCCATTTGCTTAATAAAAAGTCTGCAAAGAACAATGTATAGTCTGTAAGTCTTTTTGAACAGTATTAGATAAAACCATGAAGCAGATTAAATCATGGTTATTCCGCTGCTGGTTTTATTCCGGCACAAAAATCTCGATTTCATCTTTATCGCTGTTTGACCTCTTGCGCATGCGTCCCGCCTTCTTGGCCGCTAGGAGGCGTTTTCTCGCCTCTTCTCGTGCGCGGTCACGTGCCCGTGCTGCCTCCTGCGATCTCTGCTGATATTGGCTGCTCGTGGTTTTAGAACGAGGCGACTTCCTGGTTGTTTTGGCGACGGAAGACTTGGCTGTTGTCGTCGGAGTCTAAAAATAGAAACAAGAAATATATAACTTAATGCCATGTTTATGCTCACATATAAACCGTATTGCGCCGATATAAGGCGCATGCCCTAATTATGGCGCACCCCCTTTTTTGGGGTGTTTTACTTGGAAATATTTTTTCACCATTGTAAATTCCGAATGGTTGGTGCAATGTTGTCATAGCTATATTGTCAGTTTTTTGCTTGTCCAACTCCAGAAGGGGTAATTTTCTTTTGTACATCTATGAAATAAACCCCAAGGAACTTCATACAAATATTCCTCCAGATGAATTAGGGCATTCTAACATGTGTGACGAGGTCTTACAAGGTATGTGACAGGTGCGTCAGAAATAAGTCCAAGCTATTTTTAATTAAAGCGCATATGCAAATATATGTGCTTCGCCCATGCGCCTTAAATTGGCACAATACGGCAATTTGTTCTTAACGCATCCAAATACGGCAAGACCTCTTTTGAGCGACGCCCAAAGTTTGCTTCTCAAAAGTATCGTGTACGAGAGTCACTCAAAGGAGGCACGAGTACACTCACTGATATCAGTCCATTTCAACCCAAAAATACCGTACAAGAGAGGTGGTCCCTCAAAAGAGATGTGTCGTCAACAAAGAGGTGTTACTGCAATGTTTGGTTGTACATTACCCATTTAAAGTGTGCGCATGTGTGTGTACTGCAAGCACATCTGCACACAAATGTGTGTGCAAAGGCAAAGGTTATTCAGCTGATACTAGATTCTGAGGCGCTTTACACTATTCCCACTTGCTGATACCAATTTTACACCTTGGCGTTGCAGCTCTACATACTAACCATTACACCAAAATGTACAGACTTGTATGTGTGTACATGTACATGTTGTGCATTACCTGAACCTGGGTCCAGCCACTCAGCTGCGCACATGTGTGTATGTGTATACATGTGAGTCCAGTCACTCAGCTGCACACATGTGTGTACATGTATATGTGTGCATTACCTGAACCTGGGTCCAGCCACTCAGTTGCGCACATGTGTGTATGTGTGTCATGTGTGTATTACCTGAACCTGGGTCCAGCCACTCAGTCTCATTCTCTCTATCTCGTTGAACTTGGCTGTGACGTCATCCACCTGTATGCTGACCATGTCCCAGAAACCGACCAGATCCTTGGGCATGATGGGGAACGGGTCTGTCTCATCTCTCTCCTACAATATATAACATAATATATGTTTGTCTACATGTGTGCGTATGTGTAAACCGACCAGGGGTCTGTGTCATCTCTCTCTTAAAGCACAACAGATTAGAGGGTTGGTGTAAGTGTAAAGTACTGACTGTGTAACCAGTCTGCATGCATGGTGTGACCCTCCGACACATGTGTCTACAGGTCTTACTGGAGAATTATTATTATTGTTCTATGATAAATAGTTTCACAAATTCACCATGAAAACGGCGCAACACTGAATCTGACGGCCCAAACACATACAACACGTGTCCACACTGTAAATACACGTGTACAGTAACGCACTTTATACCAACACTTACGTTGCACTTCTGGCATAGCCCTCTGTACTGGTACAATAACACTTACGTTACACTTCTGACACAGCCCTCTGTACTGGTACAATAACACTTACGTTACACTTCTGACACAGCCCTTTTAACTGGTACAATACACTTACGTTACACTTCTGACACAGCCCTCTGTACTGGTACAATAACACTTACGTTACACTTCTGACACAGCCCTTTTAACTGGTACAATACACTTACGTTACACTTCTGACACAGCCCTCTGTACTGGTACAATAACACTTACGTTACACTTCTGACACAGCCCTT
>JBCAUI010539860.1:0-10877 GCA_038406195.1 Haplosyllis anthogorgicola
TCATACAGGTAAGTTTTTAGGTAAGTTTTAATCAGGAAATTCTGAGGATTCACCTGATTATAAACTTGTACAGGTAAAACAATGGGAATGCAAATTTTAAAATTTTCTTACCTTGCAGGTAAACAAAATTTATACCATTCAAATGGGCATTTTACAAGGATTTCAAAAATATAAGTTTCACTAAGGTACAATTGATTTAAAAAATGCGATTTTTTAACATTTGGGTGACAATGAGTACATTGGGTAAACAAAAATTACTTCAAGCCTAGACATCACAAAAGTTTAGCAAGAATGTTTGGAATTATAACAATAAACATGGTCAAGAGTATATAAACAAATCGATTTTGACCATAAGTATCATTCATCTGATCTACTACCAGAGAATCATCAATCAGCATTTTACAACATTTCAACACTTCAGCAATTTTCAGCAAAGATTTTCTTCTTTGCCAGGTAAGTTCAGACTTAATTTATTTTACTTTATTTCATTTGCATGGCTAGAATAAGCCTTGTTAGGATAAAAGTTCATTTGAAATGTCCAAAGGCAGGAGAAAAGTATCGGGCAGCAATGCTGTCCATTATTTTGAATGGAGTTGAATGACCACACTCAATTTTCAAACAGTGTGTGTCATTTTTAACAATCAAAGAAACTAACATAGCTTCTTTAGATCTTGTTGGTGAATCAAATGGGTTAAGAATTAAGTCTGCAATTACCTTGTAATTATTTTAAACAATTGTAAGAATGTACAAAGCTCACAGATCATGACTTAAACAATAGATACAAATTTCAATGCACAAATTTCACGATTTAAGAAATTTTTGGACAATTTAGTTTAACACACAAACAGGATCAATAATGTCAGCTCCCATAAAGGTAAGCAAATAATATACATTTTTCAAGACATTTTCGTTCATATTTTAGATACATAGCCATACAGACAGTTAAGTTACATACAAGATCAATTACAGTACTTCATTAAGGTAAGCAGATTTTATACATTTTCAAGCTTTCATGTTACACAGCTGAGCAAATAAAGCACAAAATTTACAGATTCTGGTCATTTCGGTCATTTTACAACAAATTTCAACTAATACAGCTTATTTTTTACAAATTTCACAGATTCGGATCAATTTACAATAGATACAGCTTATTCCTATGTATGTACAAAGTTTCAAACATATACGGCAATTATTTAAGCTTTAAATTTTACATTTTGAACATTTGGACAATCTGTGTGCAGGAAACACGCACACACACAAATTCCTTACATAGTTGTACTAATACACTTTTGTAAGTGCAGTTAGCACAGCTTATCTCTGACAACAAACCATAAAACTGTCATAACAAATAGTTGTCATCAGTGTAATTCTCCATCACACATATTGTGTAACAGATTTTTCTTCAGAATTAAATTTCATGCTGTTGTACATTCCATATAAATAGAGTTTCATAATTTAGAACAGGTGACGTTGTGTCAAGGAGCAACCAAAAGTCTTTTCCAACCATTGATTTAATTAACTTAAGCTTGAGTTCAATAACAGATATTATTTCATCCCAGCATCTTGACACTGTTTCTCCTGTCTTCAAACAAATCACTCTAATTCATTGGATGTTACAACAAGTAAATATTTCAGAAATAAGAATTTTGAGTCAAACTAATGTGTATTTTATGAATGTTATTAATAACAATGCCAAAACTCCCATAGCAAACACATTCAATGCAAAGTCTATGGGAAATGTGAACACTTTTCTCTTATTGCACAATGCCAAAACTTGTTTCTAAGTACGAAACATGGATATTCTGAATTATTTACTTTGATTTGTTTTGTAGATGTAATTTTCTTTTACAGTCACCCAAGCTAAACATTCTCAACATCCCTCCTTGGGTTAGAATGACTCATTGCAGAGCATCTAAGTAGTCCTTCCCAGGTAAGAATTCAAGTTTCCGTATTATTTTCTTATGTCAATGTGCAATATTCAGTAGAACGCCAGAAAAGTAAATGAGTTGTGAGCAGTTCAAAATAAAGCTTTTGTCATATCACCATGCTAACTGCAGGTGTTTTTGACAGCAAACACAGAAAGCACTGCTCTTTAGGCAAATCCTTTTCTGTCCTTCTATCAACTTATCTCAATTCACATAATTTTTGAATACCAATACCTAATATTATACCTTGTATTATTGGTACAAAATTTTAAACAATTTACATTAATGTTCCAAACTAAGATATATGTGGCTTTTGTTTCAGAAAAAAAAACCCCAGATAATGTTGTGTGCTCATCTGTTCTATTCATTAAACACTATTTTCCCTATTCCCACCAGATAATTGATTTATGTGCTCAGCCTTTAATATCAATTAGGATTTGAGACTCAAAGGACCCATTGTTTTATGTAATTTGTCTTTATTTGGATTTAGTTTTTTAATACAAAAAAACTCGTCGACTGAGATAAGTGAATAATGCTGAGTTAACGCAATAACAGCGGGCACCAGGGTTATGTAGCAGCAGCAATGGCTTCTTTATTGTTTCATTAATGTCCTTTGTAATTACTTCGTCATTCCACTTTTCTCTATAAAGGGTGACGTTGTTGTATAAAGTACGAATCACCATATAACAGTACACACACATATATAGCCACAAGGTTTATCGAGTCACCTACAAAGGCCAATACAGATTTACACGACATTCATAAGCTTCTGTAAGAGTGCTTAATACATTGGTTACTCATGGAACAGTTGGAAATCTAATTGGGTTTTGTAGTAATGGTTACTGATTGTGGCATTGCCCATTGCCTGCCTTATCTACAATACCAAACCCAGGTGAATTTAGCGAAAAACCAATTTCGTGTTGGTAATTCCAGAATGTTGTGACGGAATAATGTAATGTGCAAACACAATTGATTGAATTAGGCGACCCTTTTCCATGACATTATATTAATTAATTTTCCATGACAGAATATTAAAATTACTTCATTTCACTTTTTTATTCCAGGAACATTCTATGAAACTCTTGCAACTCTGAGGGTGAGTGGTGTAGCATCGCAACCACCGTTCATCATGAAGTATTTATTGTCTTCAGAGGCAGCGCAGACCGCAGTCTTGTATGGAATAAAGAAAATGTCATTACGTTATCGGCCTCGTAATTCAACCTAATATGAGCCATAAATCTCAGGATCATTTGCAGGTTTATAACCAAATCCATGGGAAGCTTTATTGTCACATATTATCGCACTTTTGCGTTGTGAATATGCTGATTTTAAATCCTGACCTTGGTGACCTGATTTGTAACTCTGAGAACGTTTCTGTGCATGTCACACGCAAAAACGATGTGGTCCATATCTTAAAAATGTTCTACTTTCTTAAATGGGAAGCTGACTATTTCCGTTCCCTACTTGCTGATATCTGAGGAAACATTTAATTAACATCTTGATCTTACCACTTAACATTTTATCACGTTTAATCCACCTCCTCCCATTTCACTTGATATCCGTGGTGCCCAGTCACCCCAGCACTTAACCGTTCATCATGCTCGGATTCAACGTCTTCAAAGCGTTTTGCATGTCTTACAAGTTTCATGGACTAACCGGAACTATGTGTTGTGATTCCTTTGTGGAAAATACTATCAACGTCTTATTCTCTACAGTCCAACATGAAGAGATTTTGACTTCAAAGGTCGCAAAACAACATCTCCATTGAGATCTACTTTGTGGCTAACTTGTTTTTCAGTCTTGCAAAAAACATCTTTTGGTGTAAACTGATTTATTGACCATGTGTATGTCTCCCAAGGAAAATCATCAACACCCTTTACATGATAAATTTAAGCAAGGGATTTGAAAAGGGCTACCACTTTGTTCACACGACACAACATCGACGACTTAGAAATTAGTCATTAATAATCTACAAGAGTACAGACTGTAAAAGGAATCTAGAAGAGTTTTTTTTACAAACTTTCAAAGTAATGTGTCTCGAAAACATATCTCATTTGAAGTATTGTTTTATGATACATATCCTTTTGTAGCGTATCCGGCTCTCATAGTTTACTGTGGTTTTGATGAATGGTTTGTCGACCTGAGACGCATTGAGCGATGCTCGTTAAAATCAGATTATGATTTTCTTGTGAGTAAGTGATTCTCATAATAATGTTACCAGTATTACTTATATTAGTTCTTTTGGCACAGAAGCTCCACCTGACCTAAAGCCTCGATGTAGGCCAGTTAGTGAGACAGTATGCATCTCTTCTTGAAGTAATAGCACTCCGGTAATTATGTAAATTACCTCCTTGATTTAATTAGCTAATTTTATCATTCTGTTCCCGAGGCATGCGGTACACGTCGACCCATAACTGTACATTTTATGCAAGATAATTCTAGAATGTCTTTTCGTGAAGGTAGAAAGGCTTTTGGTAGAATATGACATTTGTTGACGTAAACGATGTATTTGAGAGATCGCATTTGCTGACAGATGAACGAGTACCGAGTTACTCGATTACCCTGAGTACTTGCCAACACCCGATACAATATTTTATACTCGAGTACTCGGCATGGGTGCTTGAACATTGTGTTTTCATGACACAACAAGGGTAATTGGAAGGATACTAACTAAAATATTTTACCATATATAGGCTCACGTAAAGAAAGTGAAGTAAGAAACAAAATTAGTGACACAAGTATAGTCATTCTGTTTAAATAATGAAGTGCCAATATTTCCATCCCACTGCACTGGAAAAAACTGTGAGAAAATTATGTAATTGTAAAGTAAGTAAATTGTAGTGAACTGATGAACTTTTCCATGTGAGATATCGAAGTGAGTACTCGATACCGAGTCGAGTAATAGCATTCGAGGCCTAGGGGTAGTAAATTTGTACTCGTGCTGTCCCTACAGATGACCATCAAAGTTTATTTGATTAATATCTTGAAAGAATGATGAGAATAACTGAGCTTGTTGAACAAACTTGCGTAACGCAACCATGGCTTTAAAACAGATTCATCCTCAGTCAACGATATAAATGGTACCAGTGGCCTCTTAAAATGGATCTCGTTCCAAGACTTTTTTTCAAATAAAATGAAATGGTTAACCTGAGATGCTGCTCAGGCTACCTCTGTTAATTTCCTAAACAGGCCTTTTTAGGCTCCGCGACGTTGCTACCATGAATGTGATCGTTCAATTTCCGACTTGAAAGCTGAAGCATAAACCACTTTTGCTGTGCTGAGGTAATACTCTCGAAAATGATCGGTGTTTTAAGTTCATTTACCTTTAACTTTAGGCATGGTTTTCTGGTAGTTTATTGGCTTTTCCGATGAAACAGACGTGTAACAGAAAATAAATTCCAAACATCTGTTTTTGTCACAGTATGACTCCATTGTCATGTGAAAAATTAATTGAATAGGGTGTATAAATCTAGAAACCTTTTTGGTAAAGTTTCAGTGACTTAGCATAAACTAAACACACATCCCACACCTCAACATAATAATCAAGAATCACTTAAATCACAGCTGTAGTTGAATTGATAACATCGTAAAATCAATAACAAAAGGCCTTTGCGACGAAAATTGCCAATCAACTTGCTTATCATGTGTTAGCATACTTCACATACTCATTGTAAGCAGATGTCCTTTTATCCAATATAAACCTTCACTTTAAAGCTACTTGTTTTTTGAACAGCTTAACCATCAATTTTTCTTCATCCATTACACATGTATGTCGTGGTAAAAAATAAACCGAACGACGCGCCAAACGCTAGACCTGAGAAAATCTCTGTATTCGTCTGCTGAATATATCGAGTGAAAAGCGCGAATAGCTGAGTATAAATTGAATTTCAGAATACGTGTTACTTCCCTCTTAGATCTAATGAGATTTGCACAAGGACCTGTTGGCACCAGAATGCAATAATCCTCTTTGCGTTAATTCGGTTCTTTATTAGGTCTTAATTACCAGTTGTGATAATCACTTTTGTTGAATTTAAATATAATAATGATGGGAGAGTTTTCGTCTTTTTTAATATTCTGTCATCATATTGCTCACTATGGAAACTAGGAAAAGGACTCTAACAATATCCGAGAAAAAGAACAACATGATATATGAGTGATGGAGAATGCTTGTGCCTTGGAGAAACATTATTGCATTGTCGTGTTCTTTTCTTTCCATATCCTTGTGTCCTTCTATCATACTGGATGGACAATCCAATAAGTGCAGGTCCTTTCAGACAAAAGGTCTACAATCAAGTCCAGACTCACCAATACATATATCTATTACATTTTAGTGCAATACAGACTGGTTAAGATATGTTTACGCCATCTGCTAGTTTCTCCGATCATTTGATTTGTTATCGTGAGAGTACGGTACATTCAGACGAAATTAATTTTGGAACAATAGAAATTCACGCTGTGTTGTTATTCCGATGAAAAACACACTACGAATCTCTATCGTTCCCGAAACAATCACTTCTTAGCCGAGAAAATTAATTTGGTCTCTAGCCGGAAGTTGTACCTGTGCATGATACCAAATCATGAAATTCCTATCAGTTTCGAACCGTACAGAACAAAAAGGAGAATAAAGAATTCCACACTGTGTCTTTGAAGTGCTACTGTCTCAAAACTGGTAGAAATTTCACAATTTGATATTAACCGTTTGATATTAACACATTTTTATCAAACATCAGGCAAATGGACAATCCCGGCACATTTCTTTGTAGATAAATCAAATTGTCCCTGTGAAAATATGGTCCATCGGCAGAGATAATACATGATCTCCGCCTTACAAATTGCCTTGAACTGTTGATGTATTCTTCATGTGTATAACAGATTGTTCATGAAATATGTTATACTTTACAGTTCAGCTTCAGGATACGATTTGTTACCATATGAATTGAGTCTATAAAAGGAATCAGGTTTTATGGTTGGCAGTGCTTTCACTAATGCAAAACCATATTGGTGCTTCCAAAACCAGGTGTAGCTCGTTTTAGAAATAAATGAGAGAAACTATCCTAGAAATGATGTAAGAAAAGCTTAAAGAACACTTAGAGAACATCAAATCTATCACTAACGTGCCTAAAATCAGGCATCTAAAACATTTTCACTCCATGTGAGACCGATTTGTTGCCAATTTTGACATGATGAGATTAACTTAGTTGTCTGAACTTTTTTTCTTCAAGAATGGTCTAAGGTGGACCAACTGACAAGCCGTAACATTGCGGTACACTACAGTTGAGTGCATTGTTCTTAGTAAGTTGCTGAGTAAGCTGTTCGCAATGCGTTTTAAGCTTTAGCCTTAATTAATTGTATAAAACGTTGAAACAATTTATAATTTATCATTTGTGACGTGCCCACGTAGGCCCCGGGTATTCTCAAATTGAAAGGAGTTGCCTGTAGGTAAAAATTTGAGCATTTGAACTCTCTAAAAAGCTGGAACAGGAATGTTATCGTATCATCTGTTGTGTATTTGTATCCCGGTAGTATATGTTCGTGTGAGGTATATGCAATCAATTATCTCTATTTCCTGACAAAACGTAGGCACATTGTTTGTCATAACAGAAGCCAGCCCAGTTACTATGTTGTAGGCTTTTGTGCAGTAAAAAAAAATAGCGGAAATTGTAGTGTGTACAGTGATTGGGTAATCAGAAGTCATATATCAAGAATAATAGACGTGTGTACTTGACTGTAACACAAATGACAGATGATCCTTCAAAGACGGTTTCTTGCTGTAACATCAAGCACCCGAGGGTTACCATGGCTGCTTGATCCCAAACTGACAGGTTAAAGATGTGAAAATATGTTTTGCAGCACTTTTTGTGAAAACGGGAGAAATTACCAAAAAAATCCAGATAACGTATTACTTTTTCATTACTAAACACATCATATCGTATCTCGTAACTCTTCTGATGGTAAAGTGATGGCAATGAATTACACAACCAGGGCCGTAAGGCGGGATTAATCTGATTTGAAGCCCGTGTCAATCATACGATTTATTACAATCCATGAATTCGGAGGCTATGAGAAAAGCTTGACACAGCAGCCTCAAGCTATTTACATGTATTTAAGAGCGAAGCAGAAATGATTTATTCCTAAATTTCTTGAGCATAAAATTATCTTAAGAGGCCGACCAGACTATTTTGGGCTTCTAAAATGCTGAACAACACTTAAAACAATGTTCCTGCATTTTGGCTTTCCCCTAGATAAATAATCTAACAATATAACATGAATTTAAATTAAATTATCAATTAATAATTTCATTTCACAGGTTATATTGTTTGATACAATGTCGTTATTTTCCACTGCATTTTAACATTAATGACTGCCAGTAATGTTTTCCTGACAAAGGAATAACGGAGAAATACGAGGCCTGTACTCCTGTACCGAAAGGCTTCTCTATAATTTCACTGCTGTCTTTTCCAATTATTTTGTCAATTCAGCTCTCTATGCCTACAAGAAGTGTCATGTCTTTCCGTAACAGAATGCCGAACATTTAGATAGATTACAGTAGGAGCATTATTGCTGTATATGTATGTGTCCAACATTCCTTGTACAATTGCACTACACTAGGTTTTTATTCCCAGGAGTACTTGGGATACATTTGGCCAAAGAACTAAATCAAGTGCAAATCCGTGAAAAAATAATCTAACCGTTCCATGTTACAAATGCACATTAGCACCATTAAAAACATAGGACGGATGGAAGCATAAAAACAGCTTTGTAAAAAGGTTCTTGGTAACAAATTATGTTATGTTATCGAGTAAACTGTGTAATACAGTAGACCTTCCTTTGGGCGACCACCCAATTTTGAGAAGAAAAGTGGTCGCCAATGGGTGGTGATCTTGCAAAGGAGAGTTATTTTCTATGTAATTTAATGTGTTACATATAAAGTCTGATGGCCTTCAAAAAGAGAGGTTGGTCGTGCAAAAGAAGGCACACAAATCTATCCAGGTTCATTGTTATTTAAGTAGAATAATACATCGTCAATATCTATACTTAGCAGCTTATGACGTCTTCCATATTTGGACGTATGTTATTAACAGCGAAAACACTTCGGCACGATAAAGGAATTCTTAACGCGCTATCTGCTTGTATGTTTTCATATATAGATATAATCAATGTTGGCAACAATTACTGTAAACAATGTCAGTTACGGATCACACCATATAATTCTGTTGCTTTTTTGTGAAGTGTGAACAAACTAATATTTCTTATAGATATTTTTATTAGCATTCTAATGCAGAGGAATTTGTTATTAGTATGTTTCATTCACTGGTACAAAAAGTCTGGAGGTGAGCATTATTGCTCTTCAATGGAGAAGCTGACTCCAAGTTGAAGTAGAAGTGGACTTGCGCAGCTTGATCGATGTTCAGAGGTCACAGTGTGTTCGCCTATTTTTACGACATTACTAACTCCTCCTTGAGTTCGCAGGGTCACGATAACAGGCTATTTTGAGGCAACGCCTTAAGGCCCGGCCACACCGAGCGTTGCGTTTTGCTTTGCGTTTGCTTTGCGGCAGTACTAAATGGATTTCTGTACGTTGTATTGAGACGGCCACACCAAGCGTTGTGTTTTGCTTTAAAGCTAGCGTTGGACCAATATTTGGAACAAAACAAAAGAAACGACAACAATACCATGTGTTTTAGCATTTATTTTTACAAATGTGAACATTGAGGAAAGTACAGATGCACCTAAACGCAAAGCAAAACGCAACGCTTGGTGTGGCCATGCCATCGCAAACGCAAAAGCAAAAGCAAACGCTCGGTGTGGCCGGGCCCTTAGTGTGACAACCATACAAAAATACCTCAATTTAGTAGGATAAACCTTTGTGCTGAGACATAAAATATGTCCTGCATTGTAGGCCTTTGTGCAATCATGTCATTTCTCTAGTATAAAGCGAAACCTGTCACGTAACTTGAAATCAACAACATATCTGTAATTCATGTAGTTACAATTCCGTGTGGATAGGTAGTGGTGCAAAGGCATGACTATCTGTAAGGAAGCAGATTTTGGTATTCAATGGTTAGTTTCCAAATCTGTGCGCTCCAGGCATATTGAAATATGGTGCTTTTTTCAACACGTTTGCTTTAGCTGGCATTTACATACCTGAAAACTAAAATGTTCTGTTGGATTGGCATGTCAACAAGTTCAACTTCGGTCGTGTTCAATATAACTAAAGAGTAATTCACATAAATGCCTAGTAAAATCCAAAGGACTGAACCTTGGCCAATTAATTCTAAATTTTGATTTAGGTTATCTTGTTTTCGCAGTAGATGTATAGTTTTGAAACAATCAGTTCCTCTTAATGGTACATTGCCTACATATAATGAGTGTTCAGGCAGACCGATGGCATTGCAATTTCAACTAGACAATCCAGTAGGTTGCAAAGCCGTTGCATTGACCCCAAATGCAAACCCCCCTGCAATCAAAACCCATTAGAATGCTAAAATTAAACAGCAATCAACATTTTTTTCAGTTAAGGTATAAAAATGGATTTAAATTGACAATTTACATATATATCCCATTCAAAATAATGATTTTTGCCCAATTAGGTCTCAAAGTCAAATTAAAGTGAAAATTTACTTAGATATCCCATTCAAAGTAACGATTTTTGCCCAATTAGGTCCTAAAGCAGATTTAAAGTGATGATTTACTTAGATATCCCATTTAAAGTAATGTTTTGGCCAATTAGGTCTTAAAGTGGATTTAAAGTGACGATTTACTTAGATATCCCATTTAAAGTAACAATTTTTGGCCAATTAGGTCTTAAAGTGGATTTAAAGTGACAATTCACTTAGATATTCCATTTAAAGTGGATTGCACCTTTTAATTGCCGTAAAGTGTCAGTTATTTTACAACATTGAAGATTTTGTATTTTATCATAAGTATAGCATTTCCTTCACTGTATTTATT
>JBCAUI010539871.1:0-10877 GCA_038406195.1 Haplosyllis anthogorgicola
GTAAAGGATATCTGTGGTACAAAATACCAACCCAATGTCCATTTGGTCCTGTAGGTCTAGAAGCCATATTACACAGTGTAAGTCAGTCAGTAAAAACAAACAGTAAGTCCATGATGTGACTGGTCTAGCACATGAAACACAAGTGAGGAGTCTAAGCCCTGGGTGGATCAACCCCTGTTCCAGACCCCATGTGACTTGAGCAAATATGGTCAAGCACCCCTTGCTTGATACCATATATGGACTGGAAAATTACCAAACTGGCTAGATATACCCTGGATAACCCTTTTGCACCTAATGTACTACTGGATTTTGACCAATGAAATGGAAAAGATCTGCACATGACCAATGATCATGTTGGAAACCTAAGGTAGCATTTCTTTCTAGGAACACAGTTTCTATGTACTTGGCCATATATGGACAATTAGGGCATATAACTGGGACATCCAGGCACCAAATCAATCACCTGTGACTGAAATCGCCTAGTTGGAACCATAACAAATCAACTGAAACCATTTTGGACAGGGAATATGTCTCCTTTGGCTAAAAGAAATACTATTTCTATCAATTTCATATAATTTGACCCAAAATAGAATGATCCAGGTGCAAATCAATAACCTAATGCAATACCAATACGGATATTGAACATAACCCTTTAGTATCTATTTTAAACCAAAAGTCATGAAAAAGCTACTCCATGACAGTAGCAACGGCCATTGCACTGCAGAAAGCCCAAGGAAATTTACAAATCCAGGTCCATCTAATATTGGTAATGTCGGCCTGGAGAGTAATCTATGTGACTAGAATTCCCAGCTGGCAAATTTGTGACACTGTAGTTTATTAGATATTGAGGCTGTACGGTCTATTAATGTCACACAGGCCTGTCCGGCAGATATTTGATTTCCTTATGCCGATCATGGTCCAAGGTAAACATAGGGATTACTTTGTCTTACCTTGAGTAAGCATAAGAACATTAGTGAACTGTGTATTGTGACACATTGAGTACTTGTCAAATACTACGGAGTCGACACAAAGCCTGGTTAGAATAGATGGGTTTTGTATAAAGCGTAAATACAATATTGAGCTGGACCGTAATGGTGGTGATTGGGACTGGATCGTAATCCTTGCGCAATGCGTAGACCAAAAAGCAGGGACTTGTTTTCACTTTGTGCACTGTACTGCGCACTTCAATACCTGTGAAGAGGCATTGTTTGCCAGCCAGTACACCTCTTTTGGTGGGAAAGCCAGGTGTAGCACCAGATGTGACCTTTGGTATTAGCACACGCAAGCAAGTCAGAATGCAGGCAAGAGAGCCACCCTGGATTTAAAACCCACGGGGAAGGTCACACGAAGTCCAAAACAGGGGTAATCAGTTGATTCCTGGTCCAACAAAATTTTTTTTTTTTTTAAAAAGAAAGAGGCATTGTTGTTCAAATGAGTACTAAAGTAGAAAAATACGTACAGTACAGACAAAAGCAAAGAAACAACGAAATTTTAGTTTGATTGAACCTGAAATGAATAGATTCCTTAGATTTCTTGGTGAAAGGCCGTTCTGCACTTGTATGATTTATATATAGGCATGATTGACATTCCGCGGGGTGCAATGTGAAACTTCAGGAAATGGCGGCGGATTACAAATGAAATGTTTGCACAAAATTGTCATCTGAATGTAAACACAGCAAAAGCTTATTATACAAAGGAAATGACGTGAGGGAGACAGGAAATTAGACAGGTATATCTGGCAATTTGCAGCGAAACCTTTCTTCGGCTGTCTCTATGTGATGGTGTGTGTTTTTTGTTTGTCTATTGGTATTTGTCGGGATGGAAATGACCAGACCGTCACGAAGACTTGGTCGCCATGTTGCTTTGATGTGCACGTTTTCCATGAGACATCAATACAGCTATGAGCTTCATGGTGTTATTCCAGACACGATGTGTAAAAACAGTCAGGTCATTCCATTTGCAGAAAACTTGGCTCTGGTAAATTTCTAAGTCGGTGTCTGTTGACCTTCAGAATCTTTGTCAGACCTAGCCAACTCCATTTCTAAAGCGAGATAGTCGCTGTACAAGGAACAGTCTATCGAATGACGTCATAAAACATCGAGTTCTATGTCATAACTTGACAATGTGACGTGCAGATCATGAAATTGCTATTAAATTGCAGAGTTCATTCAATTCAATTGTTGCAAGGCGCTAAAATTTTGATGTCAATTTCATGATCTGTAGACCTGTGCATGTAGTAAACAAGAATCCGAAAATCCTAGGTACCAATTTGTAAACAGGAACACCACTGTCTTACAAATTTAGGCTGCTGTAGTTAATTTATGAAGGCAGTTTTGGGAGCGGCACCTCAAGGTAACAGTCGCATTTAACGAAAACAAAGGATGTGTAATACAGAGTACCAACATCTCTACCCATTAGGCTTCTAAATTACCAAAAGAAAAGTGCATTAACAATGCGTTTTTAAGTATCAATATGTAAAGTCAAAATGTTTATTTTAAAATAGAAAAACGTCACATTGAAAGTGATTACAGTTACAAATAACAGCATTAGTACAATGTTTAACATTGGATACATATCTTTGACATGGAAGAGTAGCAATAATAACAAAACTGTAATTTACAGTATCATAAGTGTTTAAATGGTACAATAATAACTGCTTAAGTGATGTTAAAATTAAATACAATTTAAAGAAAGTGCTTTAAAAGACTAAACGAATGGAAACTGTAGACCGTTCCCAGACAACTATTAACAACAAAATACCTTCATTTCTGCCAAAGATTGAAAGAAAACAAAACGTAAATGATTTCATTCTATATAATACAATATTAATCAGACTTAATGTACAGAATCTTCAAGTAAAATAGATAATCTCATTATCAGTGATTGTCCCTAACTGGAAAGTATTGTTTAGGCTGTGGTAAGTCTGGAAGTAACTTGCAAAGTGTAAAATAGAGAAATGATACAAAGACGGATATATCTGAAAGCATATGAAACGGATACAAATGCGCTTAATTACTTTAATGATAATGAAGCTAATGATCAATTAGTTTTCTACTCATTCGTTAAGGAAAACATTACTTTCGTGTTGTACATGACATCCGGATTAGTTTCTGTGTAGAATATGTCATCAGTATTCAACCTCACATGTTGCATAAGTTGTCATATTGTCATATTAGTTTTGTCACATTAACACCCAGAAAATATATTTGTAGGTTTATTATCATGTTAAAAGTATTCTTCATATTGCATAATGATTCGATTAATTTTATCTATTTGATTTTATATGTAGATTCTAAATTACATGGTATGGCGTGTTTTTTGTTGAGGAATAAGATAGGGAAAGACTTTTATGTATAAACATATTTTCCAGACATTAATGTGACAACCTTACTGAAACAATTGAAACAATTTTCATACAACTGTGTATAATGCTCAGGAAGACTTAAATCGTGTTTGATTCTAGTTCATGAGAAGGAAACACTCAAGTCGATGAAACCTGTAGATCTACAATTCGATTACCTATCTAAACAGCTCAATCTAGATTACTGTGAGCTATCTACGGTCTAGTTCATCTATGGTATAGAATGATAGTAAAGGTAGTAGTCTATCTTGAGCAAATGCAACAATATCATGATTTAAAAAGTCTTTAATGAGTAATATTAGTAGTAATAGTAAAAGTATGCTTATTTACAGCCAGATAGTAAAATACTGTACAGCACAAATAGGAGGGGAATGTTTATCGAAAAAATCTAAATCTAGACAGTGCCAACAAGTGCCTGGTATGTGCATCACTAGTTCTATTTTACTCGTAATTCATTCTGTAAAATGTCGGTCTACGAGATCACAACTTGGTCTAAGTCTGTCGCTATTTGAGAAAAAAGTGGTAAATATTACATTTGTGGATGGTCGGTAACGTTATGTCTGTATATTATGGATGGATCCAGTACATTTTATCACTATTCTTAACTAGTAAAAACGTGTAAGTTAAACACAACAGTGTATCACTTATTTCACTTGATTCAGAGTACCCGCTGATTGATACTATAAATATCTAATTTGAATTTAACTTGTTAAAAACTGGGACTATTTAAAAACTGTATGTTTCACTATAAATAGGCATCAATGTGTATGTCTTTTTGATAATCGGAAGTTTTCAACAGGATATTCTATGATTTCAAATGATTATTTATCTATATCTCCATCATCAACGTTTTACAGTGAACATAGAAGTGTTTTGCATATATTTGGCAATAACGTAACAACGTTTTACAGTAAAAATATAATAACCATGATCATATTATAAAATGAGCAATACATACATCTATCAACAAAGAAGGAGCAAAGATTTCAGGTGAGTCATCAGGTATTTCTTCCGAATATAGCCAATTGTCGCACGTTGTCTTCTCATTAGGGAGCTATCTCTACAAAGTAACTGTGTAGTCGCAAACCTGAACTTTGATAATAAGTGTCTGTTTCACCAAAGACAAATATGATCCGGCTTATTGAAGTTTACTCTTTGTATCTTGACGTAAGCTTCAGCCAAAAGGTATTTCCTCTTTTTGTCTGGAATACGAGTTAGCTTTGAAAATATTTGATTTCATAATTTTGAAACTGTTGGTATCATACAAAATGGGTGATGAATAATGTGCAATCCGTTGCTTTTGATGTTCATGTTGACGTTTATTCTCATATTCGTGAGTACAAGATGCTGCAGGATTCAAATTACTCCCTGCAGTCTTGGTACCAGTTGATACCAATATTTTCCTGGTACCACCGATTTCTGCCGCCATCTCTCGGTAACTCTGATTATTTAGTACCAGTGCTTACTTGGTATCACTGAAGACGATGAGAACTAATAACACTCATTTTCGCACGATGGCATCCGGTTATTTTTGTCATTGAGTCGTGTTGCATAACAATATGAAATGAGCAAATCCATTCAGTTTATTCACAGGAGTGAACTGGAATACGTTGTCCCATCTTTACGTTAGTTTATCAGGGTCTACTTTATGTAAGCACATCATGAAGGCAAATTCTGAAAAGAAAAACCAGAACGTCTGTTAGCTTTCTGGCTGGATATCACATTTCAAAAGAAATTAGGGTAGTCACATAAGCAACAGATTACGCGTAAAACAGTTGTTGTACTGAACAATCCTTTAAATTCTCGAAAGGACAAAGTGAATGGTTTTGTGCAAATTAAAAGAAGAATTTGTACTTCTGCAATGTAGAAATGAACGTAATCGTAAAGTGTTTTTTGTTAAATATTGAACATTCCTTAACTAAATGTATGAACATAACCTATTAAGTGGAACTGTCTCAACGTTTCTTATGAAACATGAACTGAAAGACGTCACAGATATTTTGGGTCCGATAATGCATATGACAGCCTGAGGGGAGAGTACATGTTCATGAGGGCCCAAAATCTCAAATTTCTAGACCAGTGGATTCCGTGTACGCATAAAAGATTTTTTGAAATGAATAGTACCATCGTATGATATCTGTCCGTCATTGTCGTGATCAGCTTCTCGTATCATCTCCTCGATCTCCTCCTCCGTCATCTTATCCTCCAGATGTCTCATCACGAACTTCAGTTCATCCACGTTCACGTACCCCAGATTGTCTCTGTGAAAAAATAGGGAAGATTTAAGATTGATTCAATTTGATACAGCATTATGTTATTATTTAACTCTTTTTTTGGATTGTTACCCCGACGTGATATGCTGTAGGATTCCGAATGTTATCTCGGAACATGTTCCATAGTCTAGGTCTGTACACACTGAACGATCCCTGAGCAAAAGTTTCATTTTTAACCCATGGCACAATAAGAGTAGGAGCCATGCCTGATCTTGGATATTGAGTGCGATAGGGAAACAACTGTATGTTAACTTCAATGGCTCATATCTTTCATATTGTGCAAAATTATTGGTAAAAATGTAAACTAAAATTGTATTTTCCTTCACTGTTGTCACATTAGTATATTTTCTGTTAATAACTGTTAATTTTGCGCGGTTAAAAAATACAATGTATGTCCCGTCGCATTAGAAAAGCGTAATCTTTTTATCCATATTCCCGAAGAGAGTGTGAATTTGTGTCAATTTGTAAATGGGTTGTTTAGATGTCTGTACGGCGAGTTTTTCTGTCTGGCATTTGACAGCCAAATAGACGTGACTTTATCAGCAAAATATGATTTCCAAATTGCATTCGGTAAAATTTATTCTCGAATTCTGCTAAATTTGCTGATGACACTTTATTTGATTTTGAAATCAAATAAAACGATTAGTTTTTGAAATAAAATGGAAGTTAGCATTTGATTTATCTCTCAGCGCAGAAACTTTCAAATAACGGGTTTCTAGCACTTTCCGCACGCACCCACGTGAGCACACATTCACGTACACGCACAGACAGACAGACGGACAGACAGACCTGTCAAAGACCCTGAAGGCCTCTCTGATTTCTTCTTCTCCGTCTGTGCTCTGCATCTTCTTGGCCATCATACTGAGGAACTCAGGGAAGTCCACTGTTCCGCTTCCTGGTAAACATAATGATAAACTATGAGATATTTAGTCTGATAACCATTTCAAAATGTAACATGGATGGAAACTTTCCTTTTTGATTTCCTTTTTTGTTTTAATTATAACCTTGAGTAAAAGATACAGCGTGATGTTCTATTGCCCACAAAATATTATGCATTTTCTGAGTTGTGCCTCACACGTATGTACCCTTTTCTTCCCTACTTGTCTTTTTATTAGAAATATCTGAAAGAATTGTCTGAGTTTAACTAGTTTTGTCCATAAATTTCGAAACATCTTCTGGTCATTCACTTTCATCTCTTTGCTTCTGGTGTGCTCATTTTGATCTAATGGCGGAGAAAAGTTTTCCTACAATTCCCTTCTACGTGGTGGAATCACATCTTCTACCAGTTAATTAGTCTTTAGGGTAAAATTCCTATCAAAAGTCCTCTGTTTTTCCTGTATTACGAGAATATTTTTTTTCACAAAACTATCACAAGCTTCTCCTGATGTTACATACAAAATTCGCAAAATGTGTTGAAAGCTCGAACCAAACTTGTTCAAATCTTGCATTGTGGCAAGCCACTACTTGTGTCTATGTCGCACTGTTTGGTGCAAATTCATACATATGCAAACGAATCATCCCATACAAGCTATGGACTGTACACGAAAAAAATATATTACAGCAAACGTTACCATCTACGTCAACTTCGTTGATCATGTCCATGAGTTCAGCTTCCGTCGGGTTCTGTCCCAGAGACCGCATGACCATCCCGAGCTCCTTGGTGGATATGGAGCCATTTCCATCCTTGTCAAACAGCTGGAAGGCCTCCTTGAATTCTGGACAAAAAATGACAATATAAAACCCGTCAGTCAGTGTAGGGTTAAAGCCTTGAATTCTCAGGAAAAAATAGCATACGGGAATCGTAGCATATCGAAAGTAATCCTAAAAAGTAGATTGATTCAGGATGAAAGCACAAATGTTTAGGATGATGGTTACAAGTTTAGCACCAATTTCAATGTTTCAAGGTTCCATTTTAAGTGTAAGAGGAAAATAGATAAGGGAAACCCATTTCACTCACATAAAACTAAATTTGGAAAATAATGCTCTTGCATTAAGTGAATCAGTTTTGGCAAGCTGTCAACCAAGACAGGATGAAAAGGCATGAATCTTGTGGAAGACACCTATTGCACTGCTCCTTTTATTGCAGAAAGCCTAACCCTGGTTACTTAGAGTTACTGTTGGGCAATGCAATAAACGCATTCGTAACTACCTTTTTTGGATTGCTTCATTTCCTTGGTGGGACTGACTTGTAGCGGCTTTTTTACTGTTTGCACTGATGGAAGGAAATTTCAGCTGCAATCACAAGCTTTTGTACAACTCTTTAACACAATGGGGCATCTTGCCAACCACTCTGACAGTATGATGTATGCGCCTGCCATTTGTGTGATTAGATTCCATTGTGACAATAGCAGAAAGCAGATAATGCAAAACTAATCTTTATTATGCCTCATTAGGCATTTGCCTTAATTGAATTGCATTTCTTAGGTAACACGTCACATCCATATTATTTCACTGATCACACATTGAAGCTGTCTGGCTGGCGTGTAAAAATAATCGGCACTCCGTGTTCACTCTCGGATACAAAACAACTCAATGTTTTTCACAGATATTCCATGTAATTCGACGCTTTTTTTATTGGAATTTACATCAGTGTATGAAATTGCAAACAAGATCTGAAACATTTTTATTTTGAAAATACACATGGACATGGTAAAATTATTACAGAGCTTTACTGTGTGTCAGTGGTCCAAAATTATGAAAGCGTTGCTGCTAGAAAAATATTCCTCGTCTCTGGGTAAACAAGCGATGTAAATGATGTATGATTAATCAGAATCTATTTTAAAGTAATTCATAATCCAGATTTGTACCGCACAGTGATATAAGGCTGCTCATTCGCTGTCATTCTTACTTGACAATCCACACATGTATGTACCATGTGCCAAAAGAAAACAGGGATTGCAATCTTGCGTTGCTTGCTGGCTAAGCCTTCTTACTACCAAGCTTATATATCATCTTAGAAGGCATTTTATCAATTAATTGTGTATTTTTGTAATTGTCTATTGTACACTTTTCGAAAATAATATTTGTTTCATTTGCTAAGAAGCATTTGTGAAACATTTGCGGCTGTGAAAACAGAATGCTTATCCTTTGTGCAAAACAAATCATCATATTTACATTTTAGAAAAGAAAAATCCACTGAAAAGGTCAAAATAGAAAATATTAACATCGCAAAAACCTCGATTGTTAAAGCAAATTAAAATTCGAAGTACGAAACTTGGATGTTTTGACAGTACATTCAGCTCAAAGTCTCAATAAACAATACAAATAATGTTTTTATTAAAATATTGATAGGTTCTCACCTGCTATTTGTTCATCTGTTAACTTTTCTACCTGGAAACTCTAAAATGATACAAATATAAAAATGCGTCATATTAAAGGTGAAGACAATTATTTTTACTGAATGAGCCACATTAATCGACAGTTTCCATCGGGAGCTCACCCAATGACCAATTACCTTTGTGCAGGTACCCTTGCCCACGACCCCTTTGGGCAATAAACACTAGGCCTGGCAACTGTAAACTGCTTAAACAGATTAAACCAGTTTGATGCCAAACTGTGAATTGACAGTTCAGTAAACAATCTAAACTGTGAACTGATATGGTGTTACAAGCATTAGTTGTTAAGTAATCAAACTTTACCTTCATGTGAGAAAAGTTAAGTGTGATTGTTTGTTCAATACATTTATTTGTTTCACTGCAGGTGTTGCATTATTTTCTCACAATTGTTTATTAATCAATTATCAATCAATCAATGGAGATATTAGATGACACTTTGTTTAGTTAAAAAGTATTTGAAATTTGCCTGATTTTTGTTTTACAGCAGTTTAACAGTTTGAACTGGTTTATGCCTTAACAGTTTCAGGCAGCTTGGCATAAGATGCAGTTGCCAGGGCTAATCATAACGTTATTTAATATTATTCAACCCAGCTGATTTGGAACGATTTGGAAACAAAAGTGCTTTTGATACAAATAGTCAATATATGACGTAAATTATTATTGTTACAAAACTGTTTGAGAAGGTTTATTCTCCAAAACTGGAAACAAAACTTAACACCGTGTCATTGAAGATGTTGATTTCATTCGCGCTTTTAAGGAGCAGAACTTAGATCGTGCAAGTTATTCTTGCACGATCTAAAAATAAATATGCGAACCCATTGGAACAAAATAATTCTACACTATGCTATAAATTATATTCATGTAATGTAGAATTGAATTGATATAATTCTTCGTGATATGTTGTTCTGAAAATAGATAAAACTACATGTAATTGATAACGTTATTAAATTCCTTTAATTGTTGTAGTAAATTTGGGTGTACCCAAAGCCAAATAAAAGTTGTTGTTATTTGCAGTGGATGAATCAGAATTTGGGACAATAAGTCTTCTGCCGGAGGAGAAGATATACACAGGAGAACATGGCACCTCATGTCACAAGCTGGGATTAGTCTTTCTTGTGCTCGTTATACTGCTTACACTTACTCTTACTGCAGTGTTAATTTGGGAATTAAATCTGACCTTCAAGGAATATGGACGAAAACACCTTAATGGAACCAAAGTTACGTAGTAACAGATTACACAAACCGTGAGGGAAAGTGTGGATAAGCAGATGTTTTCGCTGTGACATGTTGATTGCTACATGCAGGGAACGAAGCTTCAATCATTTATGAGTTTCATCCACATTATTTACAGTATTATAATACTATGCTCTGTTCTGCTAATCATTACTTGCAACATCACAAGGCTCTACGGGTTCTTTAATGTTATTTAATTTTTGAGCACTGTACAGTCCTTTTGGGTCGTTTATTTGGTTACGTGTGATCCAACTGAACACTAATCATTGTGTACAATTGTTGATAAATGCGTGTAATTGGGACGGTGGAAGGAATATAATTATAGGATTTCCTTCAGCGTTAAATTTAGAGAAATCCCTATCTTGAATGAGAATTTTACTCCAGATATCTTTCATTTTACTTTCATTTTAAATACATGTAGTGACAAACCTGTTATACCATCCCAAGGATGCGAAAATAGAATCTGATGATAAGTTATGTATTTTTCACACATATGCCGTATCCTTTAAAGACTTTATTCGCGTATTTGGCCCAGGATGTGAAATGTTTCATAACTGAATTCTACATGTATGTGTGTAAATTGTACAACTTGTTTCTTGGCCTTTATGTTGAATCTATGTGTAAATATGATGATGTTACATGTGTGCAACTAGTTTGTGGGCCTTTATTTTATTT
>JBCAUI010539893.1:0-10876 GCA_038406195.1 Haplosyllis anthogorgicola
AGAATGGTAATTGCTTCTTATGCAAACTATATGCTATTACCAATAATAAACAAAACATTTTATTTTGAACATTTAAGGTTTTCATATTTGCTGCAGGATTTGTGGCAGGAAAATGGCTGGGCAAAGAAGATGCGCAAATACGATGGGTCTTCAGTCTGTTAATCAGAATGTCCAGACTGGTCTCCGGTCAATCATACAATTTGTGCTATTTGGTTTAAATTCGATTTTTAAAAGTACCAGTCCTTACTTTTGGGAGCAATAGGAAACGTAGTAAAACAAATTACCAGTAAAAATGTGGCTTAATTTAATATGTATCACGACTCAAAATATTTTATATTAAGATCAGGATTTGAAAATTTCAATAAATTTCACAAGAATTTTTTTTTCTAATTTTGTATATATGTACATTTATTATTTCAACTTGGTCATACAAGTATAAAGCTCTGCACAAATAATTGTAAGGTACAAACAAATTGTGTATTCAATAACCAAGAAAAGGGAAGTATTTCTAAACGTTACATGAACATCTCCCTTTATTCAAACGCATTTAAACAGTCAAATTTCTCCCCAATATTTCGTTTCCTGCAAATCTGTCTATATTTTCTTCCATCTACACAATTATATTGCCTTCCACTTGTGAGGCATATGTTAAGTTATAACAGAAATACGTACATATAATATTATGACAATACACTTCAGCTATTTTGTCATTCATCCAATAAATTCAACATTAATAATACACTAATTACATATTAAGTATTCACTTTGTTAAATAAATTCATGTTGAATAATAGCAAGCATGTTTAGGCCCACCTAGCAGGCCTAAGTTGGGCTCACCGTATTTTGTTTAACAACGCACAAGCATCAACGTTTGAAATAAGTTACAATAGGACATAAAAGTGAAATTTATTTTTCGCTTGTGCTTTTTCCAGGACTTTTACACAACAAACAATGAAGGAGTCAAACATTTCATTCAATATCTGCAATGTTTCTGCTAGCTCCACTGAAATCAGTCTTTCTAAGACGGATGAGATTAGAAATGACAAGAAATAAAAATAGTAATAAAGTTCCTTTCATTGACTGGTGTCAACTTTCTTAATCTAGCTCGCTTCTCTATGAACAATGCCTATGTGCATTTGCTCACTGCCTACACACGCTACTTTAAACTATCTCATATAAGCTTAAAACTTCCTTTTATTCTGGCACAGATTTTATCAACTATTATTATGTGTCCAAGACCATCAAAACTCAACCCTCGACTATTTTTAGACGTAACATATGAACACAGTTTTGAAAGAGTTCGTTCAAGCACAGTTTTGTGGCTTAATTTCTCTGCAGCGCGAGCTGAGACGGGCAGTATGCGGTAGTAACGTTTCATTTGTACACCATATATAGTACAATGGAATTATGAAATGGTATGTACAAACAACAAATCTGTACAACTACTTTAGTTATGTACAAAAAAGAGAACGTTTTTATCAAGTGTCTTTTCAATGAGTTGTAATGAAGTTTATGAGGATGGCGCTGTGGATACTCCGTCTCTGGTGTGTCATGATGGTACGTCGTCATTCACCTGGTCTGAACAGTGGAAGAGAATGTCAGCAATGATACCAGAGATCTGGCTATCTAGAATGTGTGACATGACTAGCTGTAGTAAGCGTTGTTGCTGGTGAAGGAACAGTGTGCGGTTTTCTGGTACACGCGCCATGTGCAAAAGCATCAAGGCAGCGCGGCGTAACATGTCCAAACTGGTACCCATCATTTCTGGGTTATCACGTAACATATTCACACCGTGTGAGTTTGCTACGGTCATTGCCTGCTGCTCCGCAGTTTCCAAAAAGTCAATAAGTAGAGAGATTGTGGGAGGCAACAGTGCTACAGCACGTGCAGCTGAATTGTCCCCAGCTACGAGTGCCGATAATAGCACAATACTGAACTCTCTCATTACTTGTTCCTTACGATTAGCAAGCATATCCACTAGAATACTCAACAACTGCACAATACGTGTGAATGGCGGAGTGGCTAATATCAAGTCCACATTGTGTTCTTTGATGGAAAGTTTACACATTGCCTCTAGAACGAGACGGCGTGGTGACAGAACAGAGTTCACTGACATTGTTGGCAAAGGATCCTGAGCCTGAGAAGACGGGCACACCGCCCAATGTATTAATCCCTCCAGTAACGTAAGACTAACCTCCTCTGGATAGTCAATTAGTTTCATCTTACCAGTGATGTTTGCAATTATGACCAGCGCATTCTCACGCAAGGCATACAGCGCATCCCACCACCATTCATCCAGACCATCCTCAATCGTGTCCTCTATTGGAATATCAGGTTCTTCGCGGTCGAACTTTCTCTGCTCTCGCCTGCGTTTCGGATGCCTGTGATGCAACAGCAACAATCGGCCGAGCGTGATCATGAGACCGTGATGCGCTGACAGTTCCCTATCATTGCCCGGTACAAACGACAGAGAACGGAAGATGTTGGACAGGCACACACAACGCTTTGCTAGCTCTTCTTGCTGGTTGGTGATTAGAGACAGCGAGGCAGCGTCACGCTGGTATGCCTCACTCTCTTCCTCACACTCTTCCCACTTTCTCTTGATGGCCTCCATTATCTTTATTTCCTCTGCAGATATTTCGGTTAGAACCTCAGGATCCACCAAGTCATCCTTCACATCTTGTTTGCCTTTCACTCCGGCAACAGGCTTCTTCTCCTCTTTCACTTCCACACCAGTTTCTGCATTTTCACATTTCACATCATTGGCAAGATTTTCTTCATTCTTAACACAGCTGTTGTCAACTTCTATTTTTACGTCAGTCTCTTGACTTGCATCACCACTCCTATTATTTTCCGTAGCTTCTTTCTTGATCTCCACTTCAGACGACAAAACCGGTGGTGAGGGGCACGCTGAATCGCACCCATTTTCCCTGACTGGTGAACACTTGGAAGTTTCTCCGTTATTGTTTACACTACTGGAGGAAACTGACTCAATGTTATTGGATATGGATGGTGGTTGTGGAGAGTTGTTCTCGTTCCTTTCACACTTTATGTCTTGAGCTGATGGTAAAGTTGGCGTGGAATTGGCTGTGTCACGAGAATCCGTGCCCGCCACTGGATCCGTTGCGGCATTTTCTTCAGATTTCACATTTTCACACACAGTGTCAGTGCCATCACACAGATTTTCTTTATTATCATCATCATCTTCTTCCAATGGTTCCTTTTTTATATCTGCTTTGGTTACAACCAAGTTGTTGGTCTTGATATGTTTGCAGTTTTCCTTGCCAAAGAATTGCTTTCTGTAGAACTCTAGGGTCTTTTCGCTATGGAACTTCGTTTGAACGTGACAACTCAAATCACCTTTGCCATCCTGCCAATGTTTCGTTTCACTGCTAAATCCAGAATAAAGGTCCCACTTTTTCTTATCGCGCACATACTCATCATCTTTGTCCTTTTCGTCAAACTGAACAGTGGAACCCTTTCTCGTTTTCATGGTGTAGTTGCCCGGACTGTTTAGAACCTCTTTGCTCGGAGATATGAACACATCCCTGTCCCACTCATTGTCATCATCTGAATCCGTCACTTCACCGGATGACGACGACACTGATGCCTTGTGCTCTCTCTTGAAGCGCTTAGCAAAATTGCGTTTCTGGCGCTCAGTTTGAATCTCCAAATCTTCGAAGTTTCCTGGGAAGATTTGGATGAGCGTTTGGCGGAAGTGGTCCAGGAGCACCTCTACTAGACCGGGCAGGTGCAACAAGCTGAACCAAGGAATGGTGTGATCATCGAACAGGAGGATAGTCAGTGTGTCCAGAGCCCACGTGCTCTCTGCCATCAACCCGGACTTCAATGCCATTATTATCTTCCATGGATCAACTGGACCTGAAAGCAACAAAAATAAGAATATTTTATTCAATTTCAATGCAAGCAGAATGACTCTTAATGTAAAAAGTATCGGTCTTTCCCTTAAATATCAGAAATTTATTGGCAGATTTAGAGGGAGGGACCACAGGGAACATTGGCCCCTACGCAGAGCTTGTTAAATTTTGGCAAGAAATTCCCATTTGCATCTTTCGCTATGAAAAATTATTGATCTACCACTGGTGTTAGTACAATAACAAAGGCAATTTCTAGTAAAAACACTTACAGACATCCTTGTACGTAAGGCGTTTGCGTTTTTGTAGAATTGGTTGAGTCGCTTCCACGCTATCCGGCGGAAAGACGATGTCTTTCTTCGACTGGAAACTTCCCGCTATAGATTTCTGCAACACAAAATACTTTGTTATTAACATCGTGATTTTATCTGTAGTCTTACAGCCAATGTTTTATGTTACGCATTACTCACATGAACAATAGAACCTGTTTTGAGCGACACCTTTTTGGACGACATACCAGCCTTTTACGGCAGTTTGTTGTAAAAGTAATTCGTATCATTCATGTTTCTTTTACCCTTTCAGAAGAACATAACTACCCATTATGGCGCTTTAGTTTAACAAATCAGGGTGCCGCTCAGAACGGATTCTACTGCGGATGAATTATTTTACAGAAGCCTCGACTAAGAGGGAAACCGTCATTCTGAATATGTCATAATGTTTCGAATGGAGGCGATATTATTACAATGCATCACTCATGTGAGCAAACATTATAAAACACCTTATGAGTGGAGGTGAAATTTGAACCTGTGCCAAGTCACATGTAATAAGAAACCTTTAGAAAACAAACCACAACAATGCATTGATAGTATTTAAAGTGGGCTCTCTTTTTCTTACGGGGTCATAACCTCGAGAGATGCACACGTGTGAGCCCAGGTGGTTATATCTGCTACTGCTGCTGAATATTAACAAAGAAACCATTGCTTATTATCGCCCCGCCACGTGCCTGGTTATTCAAGCAGAAAATGACCACCACTAATACTAGTGGCTTATGATAATGCACTGAATGGCCTTGATGTATTATCTCATTGACACCAGGTTCTCTAGACACAATAAAACCTGATGCGTACCAATACCATCAGCCCTTTGATAACTACAGCTGACCTTTCGTATTGTGCTACATGCTGACCCCTGTAAATCCGAGGCATTCAGTTCATCCGCCCACGCATCATATCACGGCTCTTCTATTATACTTGAGTTATAATAACAAACTGTACATAACACCGACAAGGGGCTTGACGTCTCTTTGTTTACTAACAACTATTACAGTGTGTACACGGTGTTCCGTGTAGCAGAAACTGGGTCAAGGTTATGATTTCTGAATGGAATTACGAGTGTCTGGTTTCCCGTAAGTCTGCCCCAGTTTCTCACGACCTTTAAGACAAGTTAATCATGTTGTTGCTTTACGCTATTACTACATAATGACCCCTGTGTACTGCGCGTGTGATGATAATCAATAGGCTGGGAGGCTATTTATAGTTTACGTGTAGTCATGTAAGGTCACTGAACCCACTGCTAATTAGTCATCTATGTGTCAATACATATCTAATATTGAGCCTAGATATTCTGAAATCTATATTTGCGGTTGATTTCTTTTGGAGAGTATGAACCACAAATGCATACACTGTATATTAAGTGATTTGCACGACAGTTGTTCATGGATGTTGCCAAAGTTGAACGTTGTACGAACTCACTCCCTGCACGTTTTTCACAGACACTTGTATGAATTTCTTCCTTTTGTGGACTTCACATTTAGCATACCTTATCCTAGCAAACTGCTCGCAATATGGACACGAACTACTGAACATTTAGGAAAGAACTACTTCCAGTGTATGGCAGATTAGATGTGGAAAGTACAAATCACTGCGCACACTTTCCTCCATTCTGCGAAGAGTACATTTCAAGGCATCACCACGCCGTTAATGTATTATAACAATGTGAGCAAGTGCAGCCATGCTATACTATCCATGTGCATTTTCTCTGCACGTGTTTCCTACCCATGATGCAAATATTATGATCTAAAATTGTTAAGAAATGATACGTTACCTGTTTGTGAGGTGTTCCGAAGAGGTGTTTCTCCTGCGGTCTTTGGGGCGACATCCTCTGCGTCATACCCATGCGGTTATACATACTGCCGTAATGTCCGGACATACCCGTCGTGGGCGGCATCTGCTGCTGGTTCTGGGTGTACGGGCCACTCGCGCTGAACCGTTGTTGCATTGCAGTCGTCCAGGGCGAGGTCTGACCAGAGCTTCCACCACTCCGCATAGGATCTGTATAATCATCAGTGTATGTAGGGTAACCAGAGGCTGACATGGATCCCCCGTACATATTGGGATCAACGCCGCCATACATGGAGTCACCAGGGCCCATAGAGGGGCCGTTCATCATACCTGTAACACAAGGTAGAAGCAACGTGCATAGTTAGCAGGGATAGGGAGGGAAATTTGAAGCGTTTTGACTTTTTCTCAACAATTTCACTGATTCTATTTGAAAACTGCCCAAAGCACTAGCTTTCTTAATTTCCTAAAAACATACAACACAAGGGCATGAACTTCGTCTAATAGATTCCAAAAACAGACGAGGTGCAGTCTATTTACATGGTCTACAGGCAGACTCTCGGTGTAGTCTTGTCTAAACACGTAAAGGAGAAAATGAGTCTAAGTCTGCTAAACAGAAATGTCATGTAATCATTGCACAAAGTCAGAAACTTAAATGTTAATGCTAAAAAAACATAGGGTTCAGGGGCAGCAATCAAGTATAAAGGTCGAAGCCTATAATAACAGCACACTGAAAATTTTAGAAGTATTAGTAATTAAATATAACGGTTAAAACAAAAAATACACTGTTGTTAATTATTTCATGCTAAAATTGTCATTGCAGCATTCCCACATGTATAAGAAAATTAAATATACACTTAAACGGACACTTTTGCCTGCTGTGCATTTCTCTGTTCCCAAATTTAATTTTAAAATGATGCTCGATTGAACAAGTGTCCATGCCAATTGCTACAAAGATCTTGCTTCCACTACTACTTAAATGTGTTTCTCAAGTAATGATTTATGCACACAGAAAAGCAAAGTCCAAAAAATTCGAAATGAAAAATAATGATCTTAAAGATAACAAAGAAAACCTTAATCATAATTATAAATCACATATAAAAGTCTACGTTCTTTACACATTATTCCTATTTGCAAACCACGATTCACAAAATATATCCTTTACCGTTTACATTTAGGCAGTTTTATTTTAAATTTATATGGTTGTGTACCTGTTTGACTATCTTGAGGACCCATGGGAGGTCTACTTTGTTGATTGTATCCACTATACTGATTCTGCTGGCCATACCCACCTCCTTGGTAACCTGTAACAGAAGAGCATAATGTGCATGTCAAAAGATCTCGACAGCTTCTACCATCAGCAAAAGAATACAGGAAAACTCCTCATTTACGGCCACCTCAAACCAGGAGTGGTCGTAAATGAGGAGTTTTACTTTTAAGGAATACGCCAAGCTGGTTTGTGCAAGTGAAATTTCTTCTTCTAACACTAAATATTAGCATTTATCACGCTACGAAATGTTTAAATCCCAATATACATAATTCTTACCCGATGGCATGTTGTATCCATCTCTAGGTCCATACCCAGGGTAAGGTTTCTGCTGTGGGTATTGCTGAGGCATGGGTTTCTGACCTGGGTATCCACCCATGCTCTGCTGCTGACCGTACCCAGGCATGCTTCCGCCCATTTGTCCGCCCATGCTTGTCTGTGGGTATCCTCTTTGTTGGTTATATCCTTGGTTCATACCACCTTGTGGACCCATGGGCCCCTGTTGGCCCATACCACCCTGTGGGCCCATACTATTCTGTGAAGTCATACCACTCTGTTGGTACTGGTTGCCTTGATTGCCGTATCTGCCAAAGGGCATCTGGTTTCCCATCTGGTTACCAGGCATTTGCTGGTTGGGCTGCATTTGGTTACCCATAGACGACATTTGCGTGTTCGGCATCATAGACATTTGTGAATTGGGCATGGATGACATCGACGAGCTTGGAGGAATTTGGGACGAAGGTGGCATCTGGTCATTTGGACCCATTTGTGTCGGTGGCATGGGCGACGATGAATTAATGGGCGCAGATGTTGGTGGCATCTGTGCATTCATCTGGGAACTTGGGGGCACCTGGCTTATCTGGGAACTGGGAGGCATCTGGCCCATCTGAGAGTTTGGTTGCACTGGTTGTTGCCCTTGCTGCTGCTGCTGTTGCATTTGATCACCGCTGTCCATCGGCGTGGGTGTGGGTTGTTGCGGTGGCTGTTGCATTGGCACACTGGGTGGCATAGGAGAACTGGTACCACTAGTATCGCTTGCTGGTGGTGGTGGGGCTGGACTGGCTGTACTACTAGTGTGGCTGGCAGCCGACGGGGGTCTCGGTAGGGGTTGGGTTGTGCCTTGCGCTTGCTGACTGGACTGATCAGGCTGTGAGTGGGTAGATGGTGAAGGAGACGGCTGATTGGGAGGCGCTGGACTTGACTGACCAAATCTGCAAATATAGTAAAATAGAAAAATGTAGCTAAAATGCTTCAAACGTTTCCCATTGAATGATTCACTTCAGATTGATTCGGTAAACCAAGAACATCTGAAGTTTACATGCATTTTACCTGCCTTTGTTAGCTTACAATAAATACATTTTTGAGCGTACATTCTTCGCCACCAACACCCTTGGTCTGTACAACCACGGAGTTTAATGAACCATGTTTACACGACTAACGTGACGAGTTCAATGTGCATGTGTGTAAATAAATGGCAATGAGTAAATTATTGCACAAACCTCTCTGCTGAAGCACCAAATGGAAATTGACTATTGCCGGCCGGGCCCATTGAGTTCTGCCTGTTGTTAAACTGGTTGTTGAATCCATCGGGTTGTTGCCCTTGTTGTTGGTTCGGTTGTTGCTGTTGACCAGGCTGTTGTTGCGGCATCATACCTGGTGCCATACCTCGTCTGTACGGATCAGTGCCTGGTGCAGCACCAGGCCCCATACCACTATTGTAAGGTCCCTGCTGTTGGTTGTTCATGCCTTGCTGCTGGCTGTTGCTATATCCCATTGAGTTTCCCATGCTTGGCTGTCTATTGAAATAGCCACTGGAATTTGGCATGTTTTGTTGTTGCGGTTGTTGCTGCTGTTGCATGCCTCCCGCATTATAGGGAGGCAACTGAGATCCTACACCTGGCCGCTGGAACTGGTTACTATTGTTCATTTGTACGTTATCCGCAAAGGGGTCTTGCACAGTGATATTATCACCACTACTGTTTGGCATACCCATCGGCCTGTTGGGCACCATTGAATTCTGCGATGCATTATTAGGCATACCCATATTGTTCACGTTGTTAGGCATGTTCACTTGTGAGTTGGGCATGTTGGAATTGGGCATCATCGAGTTGTTGGGCATCACACTCGTATTTGGTGGCATTGAGTTGTTGGGCATCATGCCCCCACCATACGGCATTTGAGAATTCTGCATCATGTTAGAATTTGGATGCATCATACCACCAGGTCCCATTCCACCGCCACCACTCATGTCATTCATGCCCATTCTCTGCTGTCCGCCATAACCATCAAAACCTTGGTTGTTTGGTGGTCTGAATGGATCCATCATCCCTGCAGCTGAAATTGTAAGATAAAACATTAACATGTTGTACTATTTTTTGCACTAACACGCACATCAGATAAAAATGTTTGCATTCAGCATTAAACACATGATTGCCATTTAACTTCCTGAAACATGTGGAAATTTTGAAAGTGAAAGAAACGGTATTTTTACCAATTGTATGTGACAAGCCTTTAATTATTGTGCACTAAACTGTCCTGCATTGAAGATCTAGTTTTTGTTTTTATTTACATGTTTACCATACAGTACAATACAAATCAATGCACCAGTGTAGTTACACACATGGCTCATACTCACCAGGAGAGGCAGTGCTTTTCCGTTCCTTCTTGCCTGACATTTGTTCGAGCTGAGCCAGCACTGGTGCAGGGTCCATGTTGCCTCGATCAAAAGTACACTCATAGTTGAACAGGTACTTCACGTAGTTTTTACGGAGCGTGAAGCCAGCACTGCCGGAGGATCCGATGTTCAGAGCCGAACTTATCTCCCTCCATTTCTTCCCCTTCGTGACCTAGGAAACAAAAGATGAACTTTGATCAGTGACTGATACTAAGTAGATAAGTTCGTATATATGGTATACGCATACAGCAGGTACACTTTATCTTGATACATGTACGCCGCAAGAGGTCCTACCTACTTTTATTAGAGATATCAAAAATAGTAAAAATACACATATACCTTGTTCTTTTAGGACACATATTTGTATCACCAAATGTAACACATGAACTAGAACACTAAACTACAGAAACAATAACAAACTGGTGTTTTTCAGTGCGAGATACAGGACCTTTTAGCTAAATTTTTTCCCTGAAAATACAAACGACATTAATTTCTTTTATGGCCTGCTTCAATTGTTTTAAAATTAAAAAGAGACTTTAGAATATTTGGAAACTCAGTTTTAATGTGAAAGTCGACATGCATAGTCGTTGTGGATCAGGGTCAAATTCGGAATAAATGGCTATTAGTCTAGGTCCCTACTGTATTCTGACCCGCTTACATCTTGTACTTAGCCCTTGTTACATGTGTCCACTGACAAAATAAAGTGATCCCTCTGGGATCCATAAATAAAGACCGATAAATACGGCTGTTTTATTTTTAATTGTTTGGATTACATTTCCTGCTGCCCCTTTTAGGGACTTCCAATTGGCATTTGCAATGCATAATACCGTAAATCCTTGATTTAAGGCGCATGCGCGATGGACATATTTTTAAGCCATTGCTTGTAATGCAACGGCTTATAGTATTCAACTAGAAGTCGGCGTGAATGCAGTGCTGAAAGCTT
>JBCAUI010539904.1:0-10876 GCA_038406195.1 Haplosyllis anthogorgicola
TTAAATAATCGGACGTTATACTGTACGCGAAACTGAATTGAAACTGAAACTTAAACTGAAGGGGCCGAACTCCCTTGATGCACATGGTAACCCACTTATTGTTATTTGTAAAATGAAAATCCAGTTGTTTAGTCACGTCCAAACAAGTCTATTTCTTCTGCCTTGCTTGCCTTTAAGAACATCGTGGCCTTCACGAAGGTTTTAAACATTATTGCTGCCTACGGCCATTTCGATTTTATTACTGATCAGCATACATGCACGAAAAATGTCACTGGAACCCAAATTTTACACTCCATGTTGCATGTTTCTGGCATCCCTGAACTGATTAACGCACCAAAGTATTCTGCAGATGTTCCGTGTATATCAGTTTCACTTTTCAAAGTGCACTTTTACAATTGTAATGTATGGCTGACCTGCCCAACCTGTTATTTCCAACATATCTAATGTATTTATGAGGAAATAATGGATACAAAACAAGTATTACAACTTTCAACTGACATATATTTATCAGAAATCTTTCCCGTTTTTTTAACTTTACAAGTTAAATTGAAATGATTTCTTGCTCCTCCCTGTTTGCATAGTCATTTTGCAAGCGCAGCGAGAAATGCCCTGTCCGTCACGAAGTTATACAAAACTGGAGAAAATAAATTAAAATAACCAGCTGGGACATTCTTAATAAAAAAAACTGCATGCGTTAAAATATTTTTTGAGTCATTGAGTCACTTTAGTTTTCAAAATATCTACCTAAAACCAACTCAATGATCGTGCAGAAGTCTATGCAGACTGGACTATTGAGGTGTAGAGAAGTGACGGAGAAATTGTCCGATTGACTGATACAGTTCATCCTGATTGCTGAATTGAGTCCTGAATGGATGAGAGAATAGGGAACTGAGTACAAGAGAGAAATCTCTTTCCTATGAAATCTCTTCCATGATAACATGCAAGGGATCAATATGTAAACTACGTCCAGAAAGGAAAATTCATGTTTCAGTTGAGAGAGGAATGAACTCTGTGGTTAAAATAATACTGCATGCTTTACGAATTCAATACTTGCAAGAGAAATAGATTTTAGGATTAATGCTCGTGTTTTGGATTTTTTTATATATTTTATTTTATTTTATTTTATTTTTTGACAGAGTGAAAAATATGGCAGTACAGAACGAAAAGCTAGGTATCTTTAGGAATCGCATGGTATGGACCCTAAACATTTCTTTTTATTTCCAAACACCAATAAAAATAAATGTTGGATATTGAAAATTCAGTGTATCTATTGTTTGCTTACAATGAAATAGTCGTGATTTATGCACGTGCATCTTTTCTGCTGAGCTCAGGTGCAAAAAGCACATGCCTCATCCTCCGGCTTTGTGATCAGAATATTGGAAAATTAATAAACGTCACTCCTTGTAAACATCAAACTGCAAAGTGAACTGCATGCACGAATAGATGTAACCTCCGAGTGAAAAGGTTGAATGAATTTCGGATGAAACAGTTCTAAACTTTTTCCAAATCTGGATTCAAAACCTTGGCATCTATAAGATGGTCATTCCATGCACATGAAATAGTGATTTTTGTAATTTCCCACTAATGAGTGTCACAGATATCATGAGAAAATATGATATCTACAGATCCTCATGTTCCAAACAATAGGTATTGTATTTCACATTATTGTCAGATAACGGATGGTCAAAACTGAAAAATGGAACTCATTGGCGACACAGCTTACTTCGCGTGTATAGCTTCAAAAGAATCGCCACCAAGATGTGGAAAACTAACTTGTAAACTACATCCCTCTATCAAGACCATGATGAGAAAATGTGTCCCTGAATTAGACAACTAATGATCAGATCGATACAAGATCAATACGAGTGACTTTTCCCAGGATAACGTGTGAACTCGTGTCTGTGAGGTGACTGTTGAGACTTGTCTTCACTGTTTGCCTGTTGGGACAGGTTCTATTGACACAACCAAGCTTCTCTCCCTAAATGGGAAAATGGGTCATGTTAAAAAATTTGAGTCAAAGTACAATAAAAATAAATGAATAAATAAAAATATCCAGGGGTTTAATATTAACACCAGGATCCCGAAATAACCTGAAATTCTCCATACAAAAATAATCACATTTTATCAACTGAAACATACTTTTCGTCACTTTCATTATAGAGTGAAACGGTACTAAAGACATATATCTCGTTGTTTTTTTGGTATCCCAACCTGATGGTTTGCATGTTCATTAGGGACACTAGAATCATCATGCACAGTGTCTCAAATGCAAAGGTCATTATGTAGATTGGACTATTGAGATGTAGGGAAGTGACGGAGAAATTGTCTGATTGACTGATACAGTTCATCCTAATTGCTGAATTGAGTCCGGAATGGATGAGAGAATAGGGAACTGAGTAGAAGAGAGAAATCTCTTTCTCATGAAATCTCTTCCATGATAACATGCGAGGGATCAATATCTAAACGACATTTAGACCCAGGGTTTGTAAGGCTTTTTCTGAAAGGGCAACTCATGATCTGATCGATATAATATCAATACTACGGACCTTTCCCAGGATAAACGTGTGAATTGCTTGTTGGGTGCAACACTTTTGTGATTTAAGTTAAATGCTCAGGATATTCGCACAAGTTTTTCAAATGCTTGTACATGCAATAAGTTCAATTAAATTAATATTTATCTCTCAAAACACTTTGGCATACTCAGTTTTCCATAAAATTTTGTCTCCTAGGTCAAATCCCTGATACGTTCAAACACTAAGTTTTCTACAAAATTTCCATAGGTCAAATCCCTAAAATGTTTAATAAAGCATCATATGGTGAATTCAAAGTGTCTGGTATCAGATCTGTTTCATTGTCTCAAACATTGTAACGATGACGCGTAATAACTGTTTGAACTGCTTTGTCCTGTCATATTGACATGTAATAGAGACGAGTTCGTGATTTGTGCACGTGCGGTGTTCAGGTGCAAAAACACCAAAAAAAACTGAAAGAAACTCATTCTCATTTTGTGCTAGTTCTAGATTCATTAGAGAAATTAATAAAATGCCATTTATGAAAAGCATCAAGCGAAAACGGTTGAACCCATTTGTCCTTCCACAAGCTTTTTTTGACGAACTCGTAAATGAAATGTCATAATATCTTAATTTTCAGACCAGGCCTCTGGCACCGTCAACTGGTTTGGCAATTTTTGTTTTAAATTGACTTGAGGCGACGTATTGTGTGTCAATTTCATTGTTTTAAAAAAAAACATTTCAAATTAAAGTATCATCATTGATGTATAAATGATGAAAGCGGCGATAAGTTTAATTACCACGTCATTATTTCACGGATAACGTTTCGATCATGGTACCATCAGATAGTCATTAGAACATGAAAGTCCGTTCTAATAGCGTTTTTAAGTGCGGTTTGTTCCAGCACATCATTTAAACCGAGAATTAATAGGGCATCTATTGTAGCATTCGTGTAGCGAATTCACATTCGTTTTGTCTTCTTAGAATGACATCCCTATTTTTAATCGCCTTTGATTTTCCAGCATTGTAAAGATCATTAGACTGTGATTTGGAATCCAAAATGAAAAATTTGTTTAGGGAACACAATACGTTGTGCCCAAATATTCTAGCTTGGTGTCATTTTCATTCTAATTTACCACAAACACACAGGAACCTTACTTTGCGGTAAATGTTCATAAACGGGAGTAAATAAATCAGCAAGTTTGAACTTAAATGCAAATATTTTGGGTCAATATTCAGTTGACCAAACCACGATCATTTGTGCTCAGGTTGGAATAATACATCGGTCGTGAATCTACTCCGGATCATAAAATTACTATTAAAAGTTTAGGGCCCGGCAACAATTGAATTTCCTGCTAAGTCAGTGTTGTTTCGGTTATGATTTTTATTGCCATACGATCGAAAGCTCCTGTTTCAAGAGACTCCATTGAGAAAACATTGAAGCTCTTGTTTCTAACTGAATGAAAAAAAATCTTGTGTGAGCGGTTTTAGTATTTCCATTATTCAGATTTTTGAATTTGAAGAGCTCTCCTTAAATGACAATGGAACTTCATGCTAAATAGACGAGTTCAAACAAGCAAACAACATGTACAAAAGTTTTGTTACGTAATAAATTCCTAAGTGAATATTATTCCCAGGCAAATTTATGCCGCACCTGCATTTAAGCAGTTCAAGATCTAACAAGCATAAAAATCAGTGATCCTTGGCTCAAATGTACTAGGTACGAAAGGAGGCATTATTACTTAATTATTTGGTTTATTTACAGCCATTAATTAAATTTTGTAGTGCGTTTAAGCTCTAGAAATAGCAACAATAGTCCCAAAGAGACACTGAATAATTATGAGGTATGCAATGGGGGTTCAAGTATCCTCTTTGAAGTACAACAGATCTATCTGTCCCAGTTGTATAATGAGGTATACAAATTTAGATTTAAGTATCATCTATAAATACAGATCAAAGTTAAGGGACTTGCGTAACATCAAAACCCCAAAGGGTATTGAACAGATTAAGGTTACAATGGCTACACAGTACTTAAGGGTACTTGTAATTGTTCGTTGAATTTCCTGTAAAATTTGATCTGTAACGTTCCACATTGTCAGGGTAATGGGTACGATGAACAGGTTTTTCGTGGGAAGATTCACCCTTTGAACAAAACACCCATTATGCCGGATTATTTGTGCTATTGTTTGCTCTTGCAGGTGTGAGCTATTGTCTTACACAAAGGACCATATGCAGGATATGAACAGGCAAACTTTGTGCAGTGTGCTTCATAGAGACCCGAGGTTTTTCCCTTGTGAATTTTCATCTGACCTGAATTGTAGCCATACATTCGTGTTACATGTTTGTGATGTAATCATTCGCGAAATCCTTTTGTTTATCATATCTCGGGGAGTTCCAATGTAACAACTGAACATATGGTTCGCAACTGGGTATTTCAGCTGTCTCGATGGCTGGTTTCTCACACATATATATACCATCTTGAAGCCAAAGAAATATGGCAAAAGATTAAGACTTGGCATTGTTGTGATATGCAGTTCCTTGCACAGTCCATATGCTGTTTACGATGCAAGTTCCTAACACCTTCTGTTCGAATTTTTACGAAATAAGAAAGAACAATTTTTATCAATATGAATGTCAAATGCGTACATTTAAGTTTTTGTTCGCAAAATTCGTCTCCCAGTTAAATCCGGACATGAAGCGATGAGGTTACACGTTGGATTATAAAATTGGTGTCGCAACTTGCATGTTAAATCGTCTTCATAAAGGGTCTTGACGCAGGTGCTTATCACCATGAAACGGATTTATTTTAAACTTATAAAATCGATTGGAGAACTTTTAAAAACAGATGCTGTAATGTTGTAACCATCTGCAATATGGTTATTTTATCCTTTTCTATGCAATTCTCATGATATAAATTGTCACTGAACATGCTGGTATACCAGCTGTCCATTATGAAAGGATAATACAACATTTGATTTAAAGCGACACGTTTTATCAGGGTTCATTTCAAATTGGATGCTGGTGGTAGTATTGAATGCTTAGTGAAACTAACAGAGTGATTACCTCTATCAATAGATTCAAAGCCATTTTAAAGCCACTTTCCCTGTTCTTGTCACTGGGTTGTGTTCAGTGAATATGTTCAACTAATTGGTATGGCTCTGGTTCGTTACAATGATGCCTGAGTACCTATGCAAGATGCTTTAATGGAAACTTTATTTCCATTGAAGTATTTAAATTTACTGCAACATTTCTTACAACAGTAGAAAGTTTGTCGTAATATTGCCTTTTAAGGAAGAAGCGCAATACGTGTAATAATGACTCTTTCATGGACTGTGACACGAAGGAACAATGATAAGATCTTTATTATAGGGGAAAGTGCTATTAAGTCTGCAGGCACAGGGCTTTAGCAACAATACAGCTTAACAAAGCAGAAAGTCAACTACAGTTAGTGCAATCAGGCAGAAGCTCATAGACAACCACTTATTTGTGGTTTTCTTTCTTACAGTCACATTTTCAGTGTAATGTGTGCGGAGAATAAAAGGATTGGTACAATGCGATCACTTTGAAGACACATATCCGAGTACAATGTATCACATAATTGGAAATTTACTTCACATGAGTGAAGTCTTTCTGGTAACATGGTTCGTGATGCAAACGAATTGTAAATTGTGGGCTTCCTTCTCGGGTGATTAGTTGCTATCTTTCCAATTGAGGACACCCAAGGTCCATCCTTCGTGGTAGAGGTTATCACTTTTCTTTCAGATGTTCCATGGCTTCAGAAACTTTAATTAAAGAAACCCATACAATTGCGTTTATTTCGTGTGATAATTAATTAAGGTAGGTTTGATGTGAAACTTCTTTTCTTTTCAAAATCTCACTGTCAAAGGAAAGAATACATGAAAACAATGAAACACAATGTCACATATTTTCAAACGTTCATAAGTGGCCTCAAATTCTTAATTTCGACAACTCATGGTGACGACAAAACGTTGTCACATTCTGTCAAATTACCAAAGATGTACATATTGAAATGTTCGCAGCAGTTCCAAAGCTGAACATGTTTTCTTCACTTGTAACGGCTTTGGGATAACAGGTTTCCAATCAAGTGGAAGAAGAAGAACGATGTTTGTCACTCTGAAAGAAGAGAACACCTGACAAATGCGCACCTTGTGTGTGTCTTTGTCACCAAGGGATGGTCGTGCAGGTGTACGAACTGCGAACTCGCACAACTAACAGTTTAATCAGCCAGCGACACAAGGGATTTATCTTTGATGATAACATTTGCTAAGAGGGATGACACAAGGGACACGTGCGACAATGGTTTCATCTTCAATGTGCTTCTCAGCAGGAAAAGACCATTTGGCACCATATGACGGTCATCTGGGTCCTACAGGTCACTTCTTGTCACATATATCTTTATAGTATTACATTCGGAAAACCCACAATTTTATATAAGGTACAGATGAATGGTCTGCTATTAAATTGCACTTAAAATCTTTCAGTTGCAAGCGTAATATGAATTGGTGGAATTTGTCAATAGTTAGTGTACCATTCTGCTGACCACTGCTCTTCCCGGACATATCCTATTATGTGACAGTCAGGACAGCATTAAATCTTCATTACCATCCAGGGGAACTCTAGCTTCACTATGAAAAGCTGTGGGAAGAATACAGCTCAAATAAAGCAAAAAACCCGAACCACAGTCAGTTTAATGAGGCATAAAACCACAAACAACCACTTTTTCTGCTCTTTCTTCGGCAAAATGGAATTATATCTAATTCTGAAGATCATACAGCACGTGTTTCATTTTTCTTCAAGCAAACACTTACATTTTTGCGTTTTGCGTGATTTTTTTTGGCCAAAACTGAGATGGACAGTAGACCTCTTCCACTGAGGGCTCAGAAGGGTTGCCTGTTTTCATGGTGTCAAGTTATATATTAAAAAAACCCCTATAAAATGAAAATTAACAAATTATCCGTATTATTCAAATAAGCAAACAATGCAAACTAACAGCTACAGATCCTTGATCAGACAAGTCCGTTGCGAAGTCATCATCAACTGGAAGCAAAATAAATCTTCCGTGTTGAAGAGAAATTGGCGACTATCCTTAGTAACAAGAATACAGAGTTTCATTACGAATTCCGTAAGAAGAGGTATCTAAAGTCATACTCCATTATTTCACGTTAATAGCTCGACCGACATTCTAACACACGTTCGTGGTGAAAAGCTATATTTTACGTTATTTCACTCCATCGGTGACTCTAATGTTTAAATGCCTTTATTCTTGTGCCAAATGACTTTATTTCATGCATTTATCAATTAAATTATCCCTAGTAAAATGTCCATTAACCTATTAAACCACACAATAACCACCGAATTACAAGATCATAAATCAGATAAGTTTTTTGTTATTTTGAAGTCATCAGCAGATGTAGTCAGGTTATATCTTAATTGGTTCTATCATTAGATAATGTTCTATTCTAACTTTCGGTTTGGCATCTCTCCCATAAGAGGACGATGCCTTCTGTAACATGTGCATCTTTCACACATTTTTTTCATAAGTAGATTACTAAAATTAGGCCATTGTGTACTGCAAAACTAATCTTGGAATACAATCATCCCTGACGCTTATTGGAAAGCGTTCGTTGTACACGCTGTACGAAATCGTAGTTAGAAAGTGTGGAAAGTCAACTCTTCGTCTACGCTTATCCGATTTGGAAAAGTTTTTCTGGCATTCCCGCGTCGAATTTTGTATGACCGCGTTGCATTTTATTTTTTGCACATATCAAGTTATCAAATACAAGTCAAAGTTGACTGAGAATGGTTGTTGAGAATAAAAATATCTTAAATTAAGTTCTAACATGCCTTCCTTTTATGGCAAACTATCCAACCATCTGCTAGAAATTCATCAATGATTGTTATTTTCCTTTATGATCCGCGGTCAATAGCTAAGGAGGGGGACCTAGTTTTGTAATATAGAGTATCGTATAAGAGAAGTATTGTTGTTGGGTGGTTAAGGTTACTGATAAGTGGCTGTCAAGTAGCCACAGGTGGGGTACAAGGTCAAGGCAGACATACCACAGGTGTGTGCAGGTGTCTCCTTAAACTGTTAAAACCATCCCAAAGGGGTAATAACTTGGTAATGCCCTGAGTAAAAATGTCACGCAAAACAGTTAAGAAAATATCACCTTTTGTGGCGTATTAACAAATTCACGTTAAATGTTGTCATTATGGGAAAAAACACTTAGCGGATTGACCTTTCTGTATATCTTAAGTGAAATATTTTAATAAAGTCGTGCTTATTATGGGTATCTTTGAAAGCAGGTTCTGTGTTATGGGGTCTTTTTACATACATCTTCAGTAACATCAAAATATAACTAATCTCGGCTAGCCCTGGCTTTTTTTTTTTTTTTCTTTTTGGAGTATAAAAGACAAATGCAAAAGTGCAAGTTCAAGTAAAAACAACAATAACTGAATATTACTTATTTATACAAACCAATATATTCAGAACAAATAGTATCTAACTTGGCATCATGTAAAATGTATCTGTGAAGTTAACGAAAGGTATGTCATAATTTTGGCGACACGGTCTGTTCATTCAGAAAATCATGCCTTAAATTATCTCACAAATAGAACAATAATGCGCAGTGCAATTTTCTTTCATAGAAATATTTCTCGGAGGTCAAAACCGGGTCATCTATTAGCTTTCAGCATCAAAAGAAAACTTTGCCCCGCAGATATATGTTTTCGCTTTCAATTGTAGAAAAATTTTGCCCCGAAGGAAATTGCCCAGAACCTTTACAGGTGTTACACCATTGTTACGGGGACGTGGGGACGAGCACTGAATGTGTACTGGTTCTGAACTACGCATCTTATAAAAATCGTAAACACATATATGTAAGATGCCCAGAAGATGAAAATCGTACAAGTTTTGAAACAATAGAATGTCATGTCGTGCTGTTATGCGCATACGTATCTCAGCGTAGAATTCTTGTTTCACAGTTGATATCAATCTGGCTTGTCAGTTTTCAGCCCAGGTTTCTAAAAGTGGCCTTATCTTGGTGGTCAGATTTAGAGTTCCGTAAGTGAAATCAATCAGAATATTTACACTTTTATGGAATCCATTGTGAAAATAGCAGAATCATATCTAACTATCTTTTTGGCAGACATGCAGCTTTAATGATAATTGTAAAGATTGAGCAGCCTAAAAAGCTTATTTATCCTTTGTTCCTTAAATTAAAATCATTGTGGTGTTTCTATACCATTGCGATATTTTGTCACTCTCTGGTCAGGATGTATCTTAACAAAAATCAAAGCTATGCCTAGGGGGAACAAAGAAGCCTGCAGGTGCAGGCCTGCAGCAGGAAGAGCTGTGGGGCGACACGCGACCGTGCACACGGTTCTGCATCAACTGACAGGAAGCTGATAGGGTGGTGCAGCGGTAAAACTCCAGCGGGTCCCACACACGTCTGCTGATTTCACCGCATCAAGCTTTGAAATAAAATATTCACAATCTCGAATAATGTATTCATTATGTGGACAGTTATTAGTTTATGGATTTTTCATCATGGCTTTCAGGGCAATTTAGTTGTATGGTAATAAGCAGCATTAAAGACCAAGGGTTGTAAATGCCCTGCGAGTGACTCCTTTTTTAATTTGCCATATTTTACCAGTGCACAAGGTCAGGACAAGGACCAAGCTAGAAGAAGTCTTGTTGATCATGCAGAGATTTAATTTATAGAAGCCAAAGGGACATAGCCCCATTTCCGGATGTATTTTTATCAGAAACCAATCTAGAATAAAATTTACAGAATGAAAGAAAAATACATGTTCTTCAGTTGCATGTTCGAACGGTTGATTCTCGTGAGGTTTTGTACTATTTTTTTGTTACAACATTGATCATTCGTGCGATGATTGGTGATTTGTGCGATGATGTGAGGAAACCATCGTTCTTTGTGTGGACAATTTTAAAACAGTGTGCTTTACAACTACTAGATCTATTCTATTTTCATAAACATCAAGTGCCATCTTCCTTCACCGCAAACCTTTATTAATAACGCATTAACGAAAAAGTCCAATTTTAAAAATCATAAATCAAATGTGACTCTATTCATCACATGCCAAATAGCTCAAAGATTAAAATGAAATTGTTATTACATTATTACCACTATTGTTTGATACATTAACCTTCAGCAGACACGCTGTAATTATCCATAACTACCTCAAACATGTGCGTCTTTAGCAACATATTCCCATTGCATTTTGACTCGTACAATTTTTCGTTTAATTACTAGGTGGAACCCGTGCTTCGCACAGTTATGGCATGCCAGCATCTGCTCTGGGGGAATAACTTACAATTTAAATCC
>JBCAUI010539915.1:0-23350 GCA_038406195.1 Haplosyllis anthogorgicola
GGCTCAAAGACACAGATATTTACCTATTGTCTTCCATGCCATGCATGAGTGCACAACAATAGAGAGGTGCTTCATTTAGGCCCCAAATGAAAGGCCTCCATTGACAAAAAGGGTTCACAAAGGGCTTACAAAAAGATGCTTCATGCAGCTCACAGAAGGGGCTCATGGACTCACAAAATGGGGTTCACAAAGGACTGACAAAAGGGGTTCATGAAGATTGCACAAAAATGTGCTTTAAGGGACTCCCAAAGGGATGCACAAAAGACTCACAAAAGGGGTTCACAAAGGACTCACAAAAGGGGTTCACAAAGGGCTCACAAAATGGTGCTTCAAGGGACTCACAAAAGGGGTTCACAAAGGATTCTCAAAAGAGATTCACAAAGGGCCCACATAATGGTTTCAAAAGAACTCACAAAAGGGGTTCAGGAAGGACTCACAAAAAGGGGTTCACAAAAGGTGATTTAAGGGACTCACAAAAGGGTTTCACAAAGGGCTCACAAAAAGGTGCTTCAAGGGACTCACTAGGGTTCACAAAGGGCTCAAAAAATGGTTTCACAAAGAACTCACAAAAGATTTCACAAAAGGGGTTCACAAAGGGTTCACAAAAAGGTGCTTTCAGGGACTCACAAAGGGGTTCACAAAGGGCTCACAAAGGTCTCACAAAAGGGGTTCACAAAAGGTGCCTCAAGGGCTCACAAAATGGTTTCACAAAGAACTAGCACAAAGGGTTCACACTAAGGGTTTTACAAAGGGTTTGCAAAAAGTTGCTTTCAGGGACTCAGAAAGGGGTTCACAAAGGACTCACAAAAGGGGTTCACAAAAAGGTGCTTCAACAGACTCACAAAGGGCTCACAAAAGGGATTCACAAAGGGCTCACAAAATGGTTTCACAAAGAACTCACAAAGGGGTTCAGGAAGGACTCACAAAGGTATTCACAAGGGACTCACAAAAGGGGTTCACAAAGGGCTCGAAATGGTTGTGGATAAGGTGGAAAGCATACGTAACTGTGTACGTTCTCTAGTTTAACACAGTCAGTCGGTGGTTTCGTAGAAAGTATGATAGAGGGCACACAGCACTTTACGTAAAGTATTCAGAAAGGGAAACAAAGAATACCATTCAGATCGAGAAATTGTAAGAAAAAGTTTCGATCCGGGAAATGCTGGCCTATGTGAAGTGTCGCCTTAAGTTGATTGCAATAGTTTAGGCAGGCCAATAGATGTCTCTGAACTCGATGAAATTTCGGGTCGAAACTTTTTAATAGGCCTCGATGATGATTTCTTGATCTGACACAGAAATCGTCTCATGTGTGTACATAGGGTATGAAAGTGAGCTCTCGTTAGATACCATGTATAAGTTCTGATCCGACTTTTGTGTACTAATCACATTTACTGCCACAATTGCGCGGTGACGGAAAATTTTGAAACTTTCGTGTTGCAATTCAGTACATCATTACATAAGTTTAGCCTTAAAATTCGTTTTGTAAAATATACCTTGTACCCTACTGTGGTCTTCCCTTCTGCTTTTAGCAAATTCACACAGAAGAGTACAAAGTGTGACATTTTAAATCTGAAATTATGTGATGGTGTGCTGAACTGCAATGGTAAAGCATAGGAACTTTCTGCCGACAGCAATTGTGGCAGCACCTGACGGGCAATAAATACACGTTACACTTCGTACCCTACTGACAATACAAAACTTCTAGTGAGGCTCTTAACTGTACGCCTACTAGATCATGAAATTACCATTAAAAGTTTAGCACCACACAACAACAACTGAATTTCAAGCTGAGCTCATTAGTTGCGGGATGTCAAACTTTTTCAGTCCGACTCCTGAAATATTTTCCTTACAATTGTTCTTAATTTAAGAACTGTCGACTAAGCTTCCCATTTTGCTGTATTGTTCCAACTTTACTTGCACTAATCTTATTTGTGGCAAAGACAGTAAATCAAAGCTCTGCCTGTGGCATTTAAATAATGAATAGATTATCCATCCCTACAAGCAACAATGGGAATTAGGAACAATTGATCAAAGTGCCATTAGAAAATTATTTGTAACTTCTTCATTGGTGAAAGACAAACTTAAAAGATATATACCGCTGGTGAAACAGTAATTTCAAAGATACATTTTAAAATAATTAATATGTTGGTCCTAAAATTGGTTAGCTTGGCTAACCCTAAAGAACAAACTTGCAATTGAGGAAAATCTATGAAACTGTACTTTATTGGCCATCATTTTTGTCCTTTTCTTGTTATTGTTAGAAACTGTTTTTACTGACTATTTAAGAAATTAAAAGATTTTGTTTGGCTAGAATTGGCCACATGCTTTTTGTTGGTTGTGAAGTCCCTCCTCAGACTTGAAGTAGTAAATTTCCACTTTATATAATCCAAAAGGACAAAAAATGGGATATTTCATGCTGCTACCTGTTAGACCATCTTTGAAGCAGGTTGAAAATGTCATCCGCAATTTAGATCACCACCAGATAGCTTGAGACTAATTTCCTGCCAATCAGCACAAATTATACCCAAATTGTAAATCTAGTAAAAATGGGTCATTGAAAGGCAAAAACTTTGATACAAGCAACATTGGACAGCAATATTCTGGATTCTGTTGAAGAAGTACCAAGTACCGGGAATTCCTACTCAGTTTATTTATGGTGTAAACAGCATTTGAGCGCTGAATTAAGAGAATTACAAAAATTTCCCGAAACCCGGACATGGACAAAACTGTTGCTCTGTGAAAAAGGACAAATGTTAGGGACGCATCCTTTTCTATGTGAGTCGATTAAACCAACAACTAATCTAACCTTTAAATCCTGAGATTGCTATTAATTTTCAAACGTGCAGAACAAAAGAGGAAACTAAAGAATTCCACGTTGTGCCTTTGATGCACTATTGTTTTAAAACAAACAGGAATTTCAGGATTTGATTACGGCAAGTATGTTCTGCTATGCATGGCCGCGTTGCTTATGACACAAACAATTCTGGGAAATGTTGTGCGCAGTAATTGGAGATGGACTTGGAAACAATAGAAATTCACGCTGCTCTTCACAGTGTAGCAACACAAATACAAGTACAGAGTGAACTGCTATTTGGTATGTTGCATGTTGCAGCTAAAACAAATCATGAAATTAGATCCAGTTTTAGAACGATCGCACATCAAAAGCACACCATGGAACTCTTGTGTTTCCTCTCTTGTTCTGTACGTTCCGAAATCTGTAGGAATTTCTTGATTTGGATTATTCGGGTGTCGTTCCTTAAAATGGGAGCACTGAAATATTGTTGAGTAAACACTGAATTAAATATCCTAATTATCTTTAAGTTGAGACATGACGACTCCTTCCGATCTCTGTGATACTTTGAGATGTTGTCATCTTAAACGCCAGTAAGTATCCACTTAGAAATACCCTTTCTTTTACAAAATTGCGACATCTTTACAATTTCTCTAGGTCAGTGGTTATTATCAAAAGTCATTGACACTATTACACAGCAAGGCATATTTACTATGTCCAGCAATGCCTTTCTTTGTGACCTGCGAAGGAACAGCCAACAGTGTAAGTCAAATCACGTAGACACAATCAAAAGAAAGCTGACCGCTCACTTCTAAGCTGATGTGCTTGACATTCTTATGCGTGAAGACAATGCGGAGATCTATGTGAATCTCTCATCAAGACTTAATTTGACTTGCTCATTGGGGTCACTGTGTCTCTGTGATTAGGTTTTCTTTGTGTGTATATCCAATCAAAATTGAATCAAATACAAACTTTCCAGCCCCAGAATCTGAACTTTTGCAGTCCAGCGCACTTTCCTTAAGCATTGTATTTGAATTACTCAGCAAATCATGAAATTCCTGCATATTCGGAAGCTTGCAGAACAAAACAGGATTCAAAAGGATTTTAGGAGCTGTGTTTTTGATGTGCTATTGTTCCTAAATTGATAAGAAGTTCTCGATTTGGTTATAAACTAATACATATACGCGTGTGGAAACTTCATTAAATTATATGGTTCACCTTTTCTCCATATATCGTGTTAAAATGTTTGACGGTTAAATTTTTTTCAATATCAATTCACATATATCAATTTGTATGACATGAACATTTTTACGGCCTGAAACTCTTTGTTTCAATAATGTCGAAATCTCTTCTTCTGCAGTTTCGAAATACTTTGATGCAAATATAACAACGTGTCAAAGCAAAGATTTAAACGTGCCAAGCAACAACTTGTCATATTAACCCTTACACTGCCTACTTCAGCATTTGTCAATCTGATCAAACATTTTGAGTTTTCTTTGATCGGGGGCCTGTTAAATTGCTTTGTAGAAAATGTAATTTTCAATCCAACTTCTTTGTAAAGGTTTAGTTTCATAGAGGGATGGACGGAGCTTATCCTAAAACCACAAAACTGTCTTATTTTATTCTTTGATGATAGTTAAGGCACTATTTCAACATTTGTTATTAATAAAATTGACCCTTAATTTTCAGGACATTTTGACTTTCATAGCAACTGGAATGTTTACTTACTGCTTGCTCTTTGGTATTGCATTTTATTTTTTAACTTTAATCATATAGCAATCATTTGCAATACCTGGTTTCATATAATGTGCAAGTGGCTACCATTTGTGATATTCAAAAGAGCCAGCCTATCCATAATCAATTCTACCAAGAATGTATGACAGGTGGCACAACTGGGCAGTCTCATGGCAGACTAATTTACAAGGTATAAACTTAGCTACATGACTATTTTTGACCAGGATAATAGTGCTCTACTACTACACTGTCTCACTTTGAAACACATAAAAGTTAGCTCTCTAATGTGCCTTAAATTACTTGAAAGTCTAAAATCTAAACACAATATTTTTGCAACAAATTTGGATTTATGGGCTACCTAAAAAGTTATTTTTCATATTGGGTAGTAGTTAATGGTTTATATCAAAGGCCAAACATTAGTAAACTGCTTTATATACTTAGATTTAACAGGAAATAAACACATTATAAGCTATGGGAGTTTAAAGCATGTGCCCATCCATGTAAAAAATCATGTTTCTTCAAAATGAGCACATTTAACAAGCTCTGTAGTGCCATCTGTTAGGCAGAGATGTGTCCAAAAATATCCAATGTGTGGCCACACTTATTGATGATTGGTGTGTGCAATATTATTGGTCTCCTGCCATTATCACTCACTTTATGATGTAACACATGCGTGAGGACGATACAATGTTTACAAAAGTTGAGGCAGTGTAAGGGTTAAATTCTGATCAGTTGACTCTTTGACACATTCGTATTGCTGCAATCAAAATGTGAATGGGGGTGGAATGGGATTCGGAACTTCATGACTGGACATTTGTTTTAGGGTGTCGGGACTTTACGAGGCATGTTTTTCATATGCAACGTAAGGGTTCCATCTAGTATGAATAACAAATTCTGAGCGGAATTTAACATCTATGGCAAAGATACGTAATGATGAATTTCAAATTCAGTGGAAGCCTCAGGAATAAGACAATCAATCCCTTACACACAGCTAATTTGTTACAAGAGATGTACTGTACTGCACTGCTGCATCTGGAAGACTGCGATAGAATACTGGTACTGAGTATAGAACTAATGAATATTCAGCAATTAATGTGCAGACATTCTGATTCTGAGATCAATAAAAAACGCATATTACAACACGTAACACTACGCAAGAACCATAATGTAAAGTGATTCAATTTCCGGAGATACGTGGCCACTTATCAGACAAACTGTAACATTTCCCACGCAATTTTACACGGTGATAAATATTGTGCATTGATGCAGCATCATTTGATTATAGAATACTCCAAATGGTATTTACTGATGTATGTTCACTCATAAATCTCTTACACGTAAAAGGATTAGGCTCTTTCGCGAATGTTATGTGTTGATAGACACTCATGTTGGACCATGGAAATTCTGTGGAAAATCACTCAGAAAAGATTGTATTTTACGCAATCATCTGGTATTTGTCTTTATTCCAATTTTCATCGGTATAAATTCAATCTTATTTATGTTCCATTTTACGATTCCCTTGATAAACATGTAAACCAAAATTAGGGTATTAGGCCAAAATTTCTCAATCTTCAAATGTGTTCACACAACACAGCTGAATGTATTCGATTTCAAAACATGTCATGAACATTTGTTATTTCAACTGATAATAATAGAAACGCAAACGCTCCGATATTAACAACGCTAAGCCGTAGCTGTTATCACCAACCTTGGCTTCAAAATCAGGTATGTGTTTCCCTGAAGCTTGTATCGTTGCGCTCTAGCTCTAATTGTCTGCTGTGTATGCACAGCTTTATGTACTGAAAACTCCAGTGCGCTGTAAGCGGGGTATTAGCAGCTACCCTACTGAATGTGTGCATCCCTCGCAGAAAACCATGCTATAACAATAATAATATCATGAGTTACTAATGTCGCCAGTTCAGAACAATATTCTACAGGTAAAAATACCTTTTGGCTTGTCTAGGCTGACAGGGCCGAAGCAGTTGTGCTGGAGGTGTTTACCACAGACAGCTTGTTTAATAACTGCTAATAAATCGTGCTCTGTTCAGTTCATTTCGAAATAAAGTTAGCTTCGTGCCAATGACCCTTGTCCCACGAAAACTAAACATTTATTACACCGTTACTACGCACGGGAGGATAGAGACCTGTGCGCAATTAGTCACGGTGCTTTGTAGGTGAGTGTCTGTCGGGGCCACTGCTCTGTAACATCAGCTAAATCAATAGTAATGATGTAATGCTCCCTAAACACACGCTGTGCTTTGCACAAGGGTTAATAACACAAAAATTTGCAGCTTAGGCCTTTTTTGATCAGTTGGCTCCCCTTGTACTTGTAAAAATTGGACTTGAGTTCTAAACAGCCAATCTATTCAAAACGATCAATAGAAATTTTCCCCCGATCATCTCAGACAGATCATCATGACAGAATTTGGTACAATGACAAAATATTAACGTGTATAACACGTTTCATCTTCAAATTATTTTAAATCCCATGCGGCGGCGGGAAATGTAATCCATACAATTAAATTTAAAGGTCTAAAACAACTTACATAGAAATGAATTGTTTAGAATGTTGAAGAACGGAGACGATGAAACAGTCTCGCGTTTGCTAAACTACAGAATGGATGCATTCATCAATACAATTTGAGCACAGACGGTTGACAATTAGCTCAGAAGATTCCCATAAGTGTCCAAGCATCTGCAACAAAAGAATTGCACACTGTGCTCCCAAAGTAAATAGTAAGATTGTCATATTGTGCCAAACTCAACAATGCTTTCCCCTTCTACAGAAGATAGATTTAACTCAAAATTCCAAAATTACGAGTACTGGAATGCACTTTAAGGGGAATGAATCAATTCAACTATTCAAGTCAATGTTAGTGATAACAGACATTACACAATATAGTTGTCACGCTAAGGATCTGAGTAGTTTTCTGAAGTTGATTCTTCCTTAAAGCGTATTATCATTTGGATATCAAGAGTAATTTTGTAAATCCTTCATGTGTGAAATATCTTTTTAAATATTAAATAAGTTGATTAGTTTAGAATAGGAAGAAGATTTCGCAGGTGAAAAACTGTAAACAAACGTTAATGTGACAAATCGAATGCATCTAATCCTTTCAGACAAATTGTGTGGCCATTTTTATCGTAATAGACCTGAACATCTTAGAGCAGGTTACAAAAGTCCACTTAAGCTCCAATTTGTTATGGTCATTAAAGTCCTTGGATACGGTGTAGTGTCAGTTTAGGACTTCAATAATGAAAATTTATCGCTCTAGGTAAAACAAGGTCTCAGTCACAATGTGTACCAGAAGCTGTAAAACTCTGCGGTGTTAAACCGAGAAATTGCCTCTGCTTTATTGACTGACCAAATGCAGAAAACAATTTGTTAAATACACCAGGACAGAAATAAATGCTTAAATGGCAACTCTTCTGTTTTTGATTTATTTCTATGTATTCAGTATAGGTAAATGCACGAGGGCTCTAAGGGTAAACTGTTTTAAGAATTACATGCCGGAGTGTCATTCACTGACATAATTCAATTTGTGAAATTCCTAAAAAGGATCACCAGTCGTGAACATTCACCGAGAAATGAATTAATATAAAAGATCGAAACCGAATGGTACTTCTCAAACTATTATAACATAGCCACAGTAAAGTGGTGTAAAGTTTACCTTATTTTTATTATCAACTTAAAATAACTGAAACGTTTTTGTAGAACCAAATGCCGTGATGGTGCACTATTTGTACCATGAAGCAATAAGCTGGATTCCTGAACCATCTGCTGCGGAGGAATCATTGAATATTTACATTGTTACTTAATACTGTTATGAAAGGTTTTCATTAGTGAAATACATTTCATTAAATTGCATCCAGGTGCTGTGGGATTAAACCGCCTGTCGTGGGAGACAGAAAGCTTTCACGGCCATTGTTGTTTATTTTTCCTCGTTTCCGTCGAACAGTTGGTGTTTTGTGATCATATAAATTACATTAACAAATACAAAGCTTATTGCAACAGGCGCCATGAAATATGAGTTTGTGACTTGTCCTATTGCCAACTGTAAGTCGGTTATGTGAGGCTATTTTTTCTGCATACGTTGCCCCAAAAGAGCAGCACATGCGCACTGCATTCAACACGGATTGCTACAGCACAACAAGGCAACTAGCCTTGTTAACCTTTAATTTTTAAATTCCGCTTTCATGATGTACTTAGCACATAACAAGCAACCTAAATTTCCTATCAGCTATTTGCGTCAATGGAATTCCCTGCTGTGTCTTTCGCTCAAACAAATGTTCTATCAATAGTCTTTCAAAATTTTACAAAAAACTGTTGCCATTGTTTGCAGTATGAATACTTACACTAACTTGCGAATAATGGCACAAGATTTAAGTTTTGTTGAAACAGTGACATTTCACAAAGTAAAAGAAGAGTTCACAAGCCAGGGTAGCTTTGCATAATTTAGCCTTCCACCAAGACGGTGTTTACCTGTGATACAGACTTCACCTCGCTTGTTTTTTCGTCACACATTCTCCGTTCACGTAGTAAATATCCAGCATTGATCCAGAGCATTACATTGTACTGCTGCGTCAGGGTGAAGACAGAATCGAACATGGATCTGCTTCAATATATTTATCAGATTCCACCTGCAGGTGTAAAGCACCGTAAAATTTACAAACTGAGTGCTACCTTTTGGGTATGTTGCGACAAATTATTGCAATTCTTCGTCTCTGAAAACTCATTGAAAAGGCTTTACGTATGCATTCTAAAAGATCTGGGAGTCACTTACAAAAGTTCGGATGAAATAGAAAGGAAATTTCACACCGAACATTTTGTGTATCAGAAGCACAATTCAGACGCTATGAAATTGATTGAATTTGCAGGAGACTAGAGTCCTCAGAATCCACCACTAAGGCTTTGGTCAAACTTTTAATTCAAGAAAACATGAGTATATTACACTTCCTTATTCTGTCCTAGCTTGTGTATTTCTGTCATACAAGAAAACAATTCCTTTTTATTTTGCCAAAATTATTGAGTTTTTCCTCATAATCAGATAAGACATACAGCAAATTGGTCAATTAACTCAAGACATGGCCGGGCAGAGTGAACCGTACTGCAAGCAATCAGTGGCAGATAAAAGCAGCCAGATCTGTGTAATATTCTTAGATAAGCCTCACCAATACCTTATCAAATGCTACTTATTCATGAGGAGGATTCGGGAAAGACGGTAGTTTTCGCAATATTTATGGTCATTACCGAGCTTCTCTACTTGCCCATTCGGTTTAGCATATGTCTCCAAAACTGAAGGTTATTGGTCGGAGTCGTGTATGGTGCCCTTTTACAAATGCTTGAAAAAGTATGTGAGAAATCTGGCTGGCTACCTGCTGACACCCAAATACAGTACGCGTGAGGATGGAGCAGAAAACGTGTACAAAGCAGAAGTCTGCCCCGAGGATCATAGTCTAATGCCCAAGTGCGTAAGAAAGTAAGTGACAGATTCATCCTGAAAGGAAAGTCCAAATTTTTGTGACATTTCAATCAAGTTTGGAATGCATTCCTTGCGGTACAAAATAGGACAAAACAATTAAAGCAATGTGAACATATTTCAATGACAAAAATTGAGATTGTATTATGCTACTGCATAGTTTAACTAATTTAAGTGTTTTCATGAACAATTAAAAATTCTTCAGAACTTCAATGGAAGACGAGAAGAAATCCAAGTCACTTCTGGGGAATTTCTCACTCTCGATGAATTGGTCGAGGTAAACTAACTACGTTATGGTTAACTGGTAAGGCTGGTTCTCCAGTTTAACGGTTTACTAACTACGTCCCCGTCTAAATAACAATGTTTGTGTAGTTTCCTTTGAAGGGATGATTGGTATTATGTATAAAGCGAAAGAGACTATGTATCTAATGAGAGCCTAGAGATGTGTAAACAACCTAAATCTGCGGGGAACATGCCATATTATTACGGATATTATCAAAATACTGTTACTCATCACTTTTCAAGTATTTTCGTAAAATATTTGCCGACTGTAAGTCGGTTATGTAATGCTATTCTTAGAGATTTATTTGAGCAAATCTGCATATCTGGGGCACTCCAACGTCCTCACTCGCGGTCGGCGAATTAGTTTTGAGCTAAGCTTGTAATACGTCACCTTTTCATAAATGATAGATATTTATGTCGTAATAATGGTCTCATTTACAGGCAAAAACGAATCTGAATAAAAACTATTCTGTCCATGCAAAAACTAAGTGCGTCCAAATCCAAGTATCGTTTTTAGAACAATGGTATTCCACCCTGGCTTAGTAGTGCAGAAAAATGTACAGAGACATTCCGTACACCCTACAAAGTAAATAAATTACCTCCTGCAACCCCAAGTGCATTTAACATATGTCCACTTAATTAAACAAATTAGCAATCAGACACTATTCACACCAAACCTCTTAGATCCCAAATTGACAAAGCTACAAATAGTAAATCCACTTAAATAACTAAAAAGTAAACATCTGCCCCTGCATATGTCTCTGCATATATAAGGCACATGCCTCCAGCCCTAAATGATGATAGTAACAGTAGTAGTAACAGAAGAAGAGGGTTTGGGACCAGGCAGCAGGCCATTAGTATTACTTGTAAGATCTACAGACTTCAGCAATAAATTACATTCAACGTTAACCTACTACATTAGTGTTATCTGTTCGCGAACTAGAGGGAGAACCAGGGAGAAGCCATTCTGTGCCTTTACAAAAAACACAGCACAAAATTTTGAGTTTTTTACCGAAAATTAAAATAATTCTCTTGCTCTGTAAAGACAATTTTACTCACAACTAAAAAGACACATAACCTTTGGTATTGAATCAAGATATCATGAAGTAGCCATGTTATCCCCGCCTGACATTGCTACAATAGACAGTAGTAGGCCGTATTCAACCAATCCCGCATTATCAGTTGAAATCAGACAGGCTGTAAATAACCTAATTTCCTGACATGTAGGACTCCTTATCGAAGAATTTGTTGCTCGTTGCCTGTGATTTGACACCGTAGTAAATATAGCTCATTGATCCGGCTCATTTCATTATGTGGCACATTGAGGGAAATTGCCAAAATTGAAAGTCAATGTGTCTGAAAATGTTCATGAATGTCAGACATGATTTATTAAATAATATAAAAGATGGTGGTTGTAGCAGTGTATCGTTTTTAGCTTTATGTTTATTAACATGGCAAGTATTACAAATTAATTGAGCCCTGTAGAGAAGTGGTTAGCATGTACAGCGCTGGTGCGTAAGCAACCCGAGTTCAATTCCTAAACAGGGTAGAGAGGGAAGAGATGTCGGACAAAGTCTAAGTAAACCTCACCAGAACAAGATGTAAAATTGATACCAGCCTATGTACACCATCTTATGCTTCCACATAGGCTGGTACCAAGATGTGGAAACACAGGTGCATGGTGCATCCTATGCGTGAATGTATAGCGACACCTGATCACTGGACCATGGGTTGATGGATCACTTGTGTAATAACTGCTACCAAAGTTAGGTCACTTCTCAGGTGACTTCCTAGCTGGGAGGTTGGGAGTTGTAAATCGAAATTGATGAATTGCCTGTAACTCCGGTGTACAACTTCGACATAAAAAGTGGCATGTTCAAAACAGACACATGTACATATACGCAGGACTTCTTACGACCAAGAACATCCCAGTCCAGTTAGTTATTCTTTTACTGAATTATTCGTTTTGTGCTGTATGTACTTAATAAGTCGCGTACAATCTGTACATTGTTATGTCATTTTTGGAGGCCAAGATGAAGATGCAAATGGTTGATCACAAGGGACCAATTCCTCGCTGAGATTCATACATTGATATTTGACATCTTCAACATTAATCTCGGAACTGACCCCATGTTTCTAGTTAGTGTCCTCATTTGTGGATGCATTCATGTCAAAATGGAAAATATCCTGCTTGTCATGCTGCATTGAAAGGTGTGTCATGTTTCTTGATCGTTAGTTTCTCGCGCAACAAATTAAATTATGATACAATTGAACTCTTGGATTCTGAAACATTTGCAGTTTATAATTTCCGTAATACAAATGCACTTGACCGTTGTGTTAGAACAACGTGTATTTAATATATTTATACTAGAAACTGTTTTGTACAGTGTTAAAAATCTAGAACGCACACACGCTCCTGAAGCATGCACGCACGCACATGCACATGCAGGGGCGCCCCTCAGATCATGAAATTACTATCAATTTTTCAACGTCCTTGAACTTACAAATTTCATGCTGGGCTATTGAGGCAAATAATATCTCAGCGTGGAACGTGATTCGCGAAAATTGATAAAACTTAATTATTTGTGATCCTCCTGATACATTCTGTCAAATGGGAAAATTCTTGAATCTCTGTAATAATGAACGGAGATGAAGCTTGACAAGGTTCACAAGGACGTAGATCAAGTTCTTGAAGTTGTTGGTGAGGAACATGAACATGACCTTCCACTTTTCAATGTTCATTGCATGTCAATCGGCCTAAATTGAAATTGATGTTATTAAGTGCTTCTTTGTAGCCTGCACTTCATTCTTTCAATTACTGCTGTACACATGCAACCTAGACTCAAATTGCTTGAATAGAACCTGGTACATCAACCAAATGAAAGTCATCTAGCTAACTTGGTCTTGAAAATAAGAATATATGGAAATGTAACACGAAACTCCCTTGCATGGGTTTTATCAATATATTTTTAGGTTGACACCAGTCAAATAATTACAGTTCATTTCCATAAAGTGAGCCCACAATATGTGGATTCTGCAGACATGAAACTAAACCGGACGAAGCCTTTTATAATGTTAACGCATTGTTTACTTGAAAGTGGTCAGTCTCACTAAAATAGAATTGGCTACGTTGTAACAGTCTCAAACGCGACCCTATCTTGGGAGCGCACTGGCTGTCCAGGGCTCAGGAGCGACTTCTGGTCTCATTCTAAGGGTATTCTTGGGCGCACTGCTCTATTTGTTCATTTGCTTGAGTGTTGTGTACACAACCAAGAATTTTTGCGATGAATGTGCCTTTGAAGTAGTTGATTTGAATTCTATTGAAGTTTAAATTGCAATTAGTGGCACGCATTTGACCCCAAGGGTCACTCTGGAGACCATGGATGAAACATGATTGGGGCGCTCTCGAGCCATGGCCTGGAACAACGTAATGGATTGATTTAAATCCGATGACTTGTTTTAGATACATTGTAGGCGCAGTTGTTACGTAAAGCATCTGAATTTTTCGCCATTATACATAGTCACTTTGCATGTAAAAATTGTAAACAAATATTTCGGTTCTTTAATGTGACAAATCTTGTCTTTTATTGACGCAAAAAACTCCAACTTTTCCGTAGAGTATTTCCAGCCCACACTGAAGATATAAGTCTCCTATGGCCGCACCAAAAGATCAATGTCTTTTCAAGGAATATCGATGAATTTTCGTCAGTATTATGTAACAATTTTGCGAAGCACATTTACATTTGCCTTTTTTAATTTTCAACACTTTTGCGATGTATATTTACAAGTCAATAATTTGGCCCTTTTATACAAATGCATATTCTTTGTCAGGATGAGACTCTATGTAATGTGCAAGGGAAGATACATTAAGTTCTGAAGAGTTCTCACCCTTTTAACCTGTCTACCTCTTCACATTCTGACATTAAGTTTAAATTACTCTTCAAAGAGAGAAATATATTCTGTTTCTTACATAAAAGCCACGTAGTTAAATATTCACATTATCATATCTGTTTAAGTTCTCTCTCTTCACTTTCAACTGCAAACATTTCAAAAACATTCGAGAATGTGCCAGATAAATAAATGTACGACAAAAAATGCAGATTCTTTCATTTAACTAAAATCAAACTGTTAAATTCAAATTTTAACTATGCTTATTTCTTATGACTTAACTAATTGTCTATCTGTGCAATAAATATGATTTACTGGATATGATTGAAGACTGATGGGAGAATCCCTACTGAAGTGTGTCGGGGATTCCCTGACATGAAAGTAATAGCGATCAAACTCGTCCCGTGCAAAGCAAGAGTGTCCTCTAGTCCTATGAAAGAGGAAATGTTTCCGTGCCAAACAATCACTGAGAAGTCAGAAATACATTACTGGGCGCTGCAGGGAATCTAATCAACTTTATCTATATCCAAGTGAAAGTATACACTTCATAATCCATTAAATGCAACATTTCGAGAAAATGTAAGCAAATCAAAAACGACAAGAGACAACAAAATCTTGTGTAGATACTGTGTAAACAGTACACGGAATTTGTATCAGTTTGGGAACAATGGCGCATCAAAAGCATAACGTGAAATTCTTATGTCCTATCTTTTGTTCTAGACATTTCGAAACCGATACAAATTCCGTGTAAAGACCAGTGTAGTTGAAATTTGTTATGGTCATTAAGGGCTTCAATTAAGGTTCCCTGTCGTTTTGGACTTATACAATGGAGATCTATGGTTCTATTGGGGAATGTCTGGCTCACGGCAGACAATTATGTAACAGCTTGAAAGTTCCAGCTTTTGTCGGACTCATAAACCTTTCAAATATTTCAGCTTTATTCGTACGGAATGGAAAGCACATAACTGCTGTTTAATTTCCATTCTTTTGGAAGAAAGTTCAATTTCTTTAAATATTTGCAAAAACCAAGAAATACCACCTGTTAACACATTTTGGAGAAAAGGGTCTAATAATATGTCCTCATTCTCTATTTTAAAAGATTTAATTTTAATGCTGCGTGGAAAATAGTCCCGGAGCTACCGGTATTGAAAATCTAGTCTGAAAGTGCTTATTGGTGACGCTTGTGTATCCCTTTGGACTACTTTTGTTTCCAGATTATCAAATATATTTAGATTAGAATAGAACTTAACTTCTTTGAAATGATAAAGAATTAACTTGAAATTACACCTTGACTCCAGAAATCAATTTCATTTTGGGACAATATAATTCCATTGTGTGTCTTTTACTCAACTTGTTGTTCCCAACATGAACAGCCATGAACAGACATTTCGTTCTCTGTTGCACCAAATAGCGTAGTGATTCTGTCTCCTACTTTTGTGCTGAATTGAAACCTTGATTTTAGAATTTTACTTCGTGGCAACCACATAGAAGCATCTACTCCACTTCCTACTTAAAGTTCAAGAGTATTTCAACATAAAGAATTCCACATTTTATTTTCCTCTTAAATATCTACTGCGCTAATGTAAAAGTTTTTGCCTTAAAGAGCATGATGCAATTTAGAACTTTACACTTAACACTTAGCAGTTGAAATTTCGTGAGAAAGTGATGTTTTCTTTTATCTCAACAAAAGGTACAAATGACGCACTTTTCAATCGGTTACCAGGAAAGGAAGACCGCCTTAATGTGATGCATATACTATTCCACAGAAAATTCTTTAAAAATGCTTGAGTAAATGTTCTTTGCCATTCTTGAAAAACTATGGAATGCATCTTGCAATCTTTGTATTCTCTTAAAGCAAATACATTTCCCACAGAATATTTTTTCCGGATGTACAGATGTCTAGTGTACATGTTAACCGGCAACGAATTCTCTTTGCTGCATCACTCTTGCAAGATTTAATTTTGAACTGATGTCGCCATACAGAATCACGGAAAACTTCAATGCATCTACGAAATGCTCTGCTAATAAGACTTTCGACTGTTACATAAATCTTTTCGTTTGCACCTTCTTATTCAGTTGAATACAAACAATGCGTCAGAAATAGTCATTATTTTATCCAAAGGCGAATGTATCGCGAGGACATCTTCATGGACATTCTTTTCCCTGGTGTCCACCACACTGATGGGGGCAGCACCTGCCGGGACCTAAGTCCAATGTACATTTTCTATCCTTCTGTGCATTGCTTCTTCCTATTTTTGGCCAATAACTTGTACAATAAGCAAGTTACTGTAAAACTCAATTTGACGACTCTAGTTAACCAAAATAGTAAACACATTTGAAAAAAAACCTAGAAACTTGAAAACATGAAATGAATATTAGGAATTGGCTGGGAATACAATACACAATTCATCTTGACTTTCGTCTTTTAAGCTTAACGATCCTATTCATTTTGGTTTCGTTTTCTACATGTATGTTTATCGATGAAGATTCATAATGGCAGCATCTATCCAATTATAAGGTCAAATCAATGAACTTGTCCCGAAAAGGAAGCGGTGTCCATAGGGAATACATGGGTCTATCTAAATTGGCTACAGCCATTAATATACGTCTTCTCCCACTGCGTGTCTATGTGATCCTGTGCCTTGCGGCCTTAAGCTTTACTAATGATGATACAGGGCTCTCCAAGGAGTATACAAAGTGCCTGGGTCAAAACTTTTTGCAATATTTTGCAGAGTGCTTGACTGAACTTGGCAAAATGCATAGACAAAGGGAATTAAAGTACCGCGATTTGAGTTAATTATTTTGGTTTTGCTTTGTTTGTTTTTTTTTAATTTAATTTTTTTTTTAATTATTTGGTATTTTTCGCTTTAAAACCAGTTAAACAAAGAAATTTAAGCGCGTGTGTCGCTGTGCAGACATTTTACTATTATCCGGCTCCAGTCTGTTGTTAACGTTTAGCCCGCGCCGCGTGTTCCTCTTTGTCAGCAGTCCTTGAAATTCTCTTAAATAGTGGCTGCCATAGAGGTATGCATTGGGCAATGAAATAATTAATTGGTAAAATTCTCACGACTGCCCTTTGCAATTCGGCAATATGTCCAAACACAGGCGGTATGCAGTTTCATGCATTTTGCAGTGCTGTATCTAATAATTTGGATAACATTAATGTTATTTATTTATTTATTTATTTCCAATAGTTTTTGAAGTTCTTCTCTGGCCACTTTTACCTGGGAGCTTACGGTTATTTCCAGGTGGGGATTTTCCGGTAAGGAACTTATTGCGTGTTAGTCGATGGGAGGGGGAGTTTTTGCGCTTTTTACAAAGTTCTGTTGTTAGTGCAATTTATTTACTGAAGAAACATGCAATCTTGGCAATAGCTGATTAAATGAGCAATGAGGATTGATTTTATCAAAGAGATTTCAATTTCTGTTCAAATTAGCAGACATAATGAAACCGAAGCTCACGGTCAAATAGTGTGTCGCAACAAATAAATTGACCATTTTCTCAAGGAGAAATTAAGTAAATTCAAACCACCATTGCTAACTGGAATTTAATGAATCCGTTACTTCTCTTCTGAAATCTATTTCAGAACAATTGAGGAAAATAGAATTTAACACTGTGTCTTTCATTTGAGCGAAGGCACTAACATGTTCTAGTATTTCAGAAATGAAGGGCTATGAACATGCATTTCATCCTCTGTACTATTCTCTTTTTGTTATGAAAAATGTCCTTGTTACAAGAAATATAATTATTGTCATTGTAATTAAGCTTCTCACATTAACGTCTAGGAAGCTTATTTGGACATTTTTCATTTCCAGATTATTCGCAGTCTAATCAACTTGTAATGCAACTTAACGTAAGAAAATTACACAAATAATTGAAATTAATCGAATTATTATTCAATACAAAGAAGCACTTACACATGAAACATGTTCAAGAGCTGAGCTTATTGTCATTAAAGGCTCCAAAATATGACAGTAAGATTATTCTGGCATTACAATATTATTGTTTTATTTTACTATAATATTTTAACATCAATATTTAGGCTTGTGATCTAGAAATTCGGCAACGTTTGAGAACAAAAGATTTTGTGGAGATGCCGTTGGTGAGTATGATAGTTCAGTCGCGGCTGGTTTGAGTTCTGCACCAGAACTAAAAAAAATAAAAAGCAATCAAGGGTCGTCGATTAAATGGACAATATCCTTTGACCAAATATTCCTTTGCAGCCTGTGCACAGATGTTTCACCCATTGTCCCAAAACTGATAGAATTTTCATCCCCTGATACACTTACATACGCAGACATCTTGAAACAAGTTCCAATCGCTGCGAAACTTGACAGTTTTAAAACAATGACGATCGATTAGGTACAGAATTCCGCTATTATTGAATTCCACTGTAACACGGCAAAGTGTTCTCTAGCCTCGGAGCCCGCGAAAAGCACAGTGTGCTCTTTAAGGGTCTCCATGCACGCATGTACATGTGTAAGGGTTTTATGCAGACGGAGACAATGTCAAATTGAATTGACCTTTAATAACTTTAATCATAGATGGCCTGGATGCATGCAATCGACTCGGCCTATAACATAGAGATAAAATGAAGACCATTTAGCCAGCTGTAACGTTTGCAAAATAGCTTGTGCTCTGCTCCCAGCTCCAGTTTGCCAGAGTGGAGCAGTCAGGTCCTATTTATAGGGCAGCTGCTGGCAGGGTAAGCGGAGGTGCCCTGTTAATAAGGGCGGCTCAGTGTGTCCCTCACACGCCAGTGTCGATAGACATAATTTTGAAACCTGTCAGTCAATTTCAATTCAGAGAATTAAAAAACTAGGTCTAATCTAAAAATTAACAGCTACGAAAATGAACCCTCGGAGACGGATTCGGAACATTTTTATTGGGACCTAATTCATTTATGTTTCTATCTATGCGAGTAGCTTGAAATAAACTATTCACATAGAGAGAAAGGAAGACAAAGAAATAAGACATATTCCATATGATTCTCATACTTTCCAATTTCAATAACTGTCCATAGAATCTGTGGAATTTGGGCAAACAGAGTAAATTAATATGGAGCAATCGGAGACTGAATAAATTTATCTGGCGGGAGAGAATATATGAGATTCTTGAATATATGAATCTGATAGAAGTATCAATATCTTTCATAAATATTCTAGTTCGCATATTGCTTTTCGCGAATGTTAAATCTGTCTTTCGTTTTTCTTGATGCTGGGTGAAGCTTCTGAAGGAAGGATATTCGGCAAAGTGGATATTCAATATCAAAATATGTATGGAACTTATACGACTCTAAAATACCATATCAGTTTCAGTTATTATAATCAAATTGCGTTTGTAAGAAGTGTTGCTAGCTGCCTGCTAGCACCCGTATACAATGCACAGTAGAACTTGTCATGAACGACACCAGTCTTGAAAGACATCTTGTCTTTTTACAACACTTTTCACTGTATACAAAGCATGACCCTGTCTTGGGCGACACCCTGCCATTTACGACACTTTTGGGGGAAAAAATTAAGTGTCGCTCAAGACAAGTCCCACTGTACGCAGAAGTGACACCGCGGTTCGTTGCGCACCACTGAATATCAGCACACAAGCGATAGATCCACCATGGCTTTGAAACTGATGGCCGAGCGATAATCTGGGGTACCAATGGCTCCGCAAAACGGACCTCGGTCCCATAAATTACGTAAATTCTGGATAGCTGGGGAACATATAATTCGCATTTTGGGAGTAGAACTCAAGTAATAATTCCCCATAATGTTAAAAGGCTACAAACCCACAAACTAACTGATCTTCATGAGTCACAAATCGTTAACATTTTTTGAAGAAACATAATTTAAAAGGTATGAATTTTTTTTATTTCAAAATCATTGATCACAAACTCACCATTCAAAATAGCACTAAAATGCAGGATACCATCATCACTGTTTGAGAAAGGTACACATGTGATGAGTTGATGCACATGCAGCAAGAACGAAGATAAATTTTTTTTTTTTTTAGCAAGATAAATTTCCTTCGGGTTTACTTTGTATTGGATACAAAAAATAACAAATAAAACAGCCATAAAGGATGGGGCTTGAAGAATTATGGTCCACCAATTTCAATTTCAATTGAAATGTAATGTAATTTCAGTCATTTCGCGTTTTTCTTCCCTTCTTTTTTTTAGTTTTGTTCGTTTTTATCCTTTCTTTCTAGTTATCCACAAAAGGATCAATAAATTTCAGGTCAACAAAATTAAAAAGAAGAGACGCGTCAACGTTAAGCGGTTTTGGGAGCTTTAAAAGCGTGATATTATCTACAATTTACGAAGATGTTAGATATTTCTCTCTTGTTTACATGTTTACAATAGATAAAAGAAAACACGATTTATTGACAATTAGCTATACCAATTTTCATGACTATTATATTTGTTTATTGATAGCTCTAACTCATTACAAGTGACCAATGTTAACCATTTCGCAACAAGTGTAGCGTTATGCATTATGTTGGTTAATGACAGAACGCTGGTCTAATAGCGTTATGAAATAAACCAACATAACACTACTCTCAGTATTCATTTTGTTGCATTATGGATGTGCATTAAGTTTATGAAAACGAGCTACTTGTAGCGTTAGGTAATAAACCAACATTAAACGCTTGTTGTTAAGTTAAAGGATGGGCGTTAAGTTTATGAAAAAGAGTTGTACGTTACGTCTATTTACATCAAGTATCTAATAATTCAGCTCTTTTCTTGTATTGCAATAATTATTATTGATTCCATTTCATTTTGATAATTACATGTATTTATATACGATAATAAGTTCATCAATGGAAAAAACATTGCTCGACTGTAAATATATGTCGTAGTGATTAGAATATTTTTACCCGTCTATTTGCATGTACAGTTTAGTGTCAAATGAGGCAACCTTTCGTTTCCAATGAATTACTCTGCATTTAGGCCTAACGCATTCAAATGGTTAACACAACTTAGGTTTATTTCTGTACTGACTGGAAAAAAAACTTAAGAGTTAGTATTTCTAGTCCTGTCAAGCTGAGTATGATCTGAGTAACAGCATGTCTCTCACAGGAATATTTTTTATTTGTACACTTTCTTTTACAGTTACAAGTAAGATTTCCACTGACATTAATATTAGAAGTGCTGCGCACATTTCTGAATGTACACTCTTTTGTATGCGTAGCTTAATCCAAAATAAAGAGAGGTAAGGCTAACAGTTTCTTGTCTTCTTCTCATTCATATTGTTGGAACAAAACGAAAGCACACCTTTCGTACCTTGCAAAATTTGTGATGTGACTATTTCATAGAACGTTCTATCCATATTAAACGACTGACGTTGCGTTATCACAGAACCAAGATACATAATTTCATAGTTAATGAAATGCTGACCTGTTGTGTAACAATGTCAGATCTAGTTGGGGGCCTCTTCCCCCTCCTGCCCCACAGCCCCACAGCCACAATTTTCCTCATCATCTTTCACAAAATTTTGGGCGGAAATAGCGTTGGCACTGCCTACGGAAGGGGCGACTCCCCCCCCCCCCAGAAATTCTGGATCCGCCCTCGGACTGAAGTGTAAATAAACAAAGCAATAGGGAGTTTTCTGAACTTTTTGTTCGGTCTTTCGACTTATCTTCATGTGCTCAAGTCATGTTCCCATCCTCTACAGCCTTCATGCTCTCACTTCTACCCGAGCACTACTCACTATTCAGTCCTCACCCCTACCCAATTCCCAATTAAATTCCAACTAGACATTCCAAGAATACAAAGCTGGTGCAGGGTAAATCCCGTCTCGTAAATCGTAAATTCTTCTAAGTCCCAATACCAAAATAATGGGAACCTTTTTTCCAGAAAGTATCTGAAAAGGCCAGAAATGCATTTTCCCGAAATCCTTTGGGTTCGCGGGGGTCCCCTGTGCAATGCATGCAACCTTCCAGCATGCCTCTCAAATCTCTGTCCGCCACTATAAGCTGGACATTCCCGTCATGCACCAACTTAAAAAGCACCGATAGTATTTTCCACCTGTACAGGGCAGGTACCAGGAATGCAGAGCTGCTGAGGCGGACACCATGTACTATGAATTTTATTGTGATACGTCTCGTGGGTGTAGCGAGTCAGACGTCAATTTCTTGTACAGAATAACCAAAGGAGACACAGTCGGTTAGTACTTAAAATTATTTTTATTATTTGCACTGAAACCCTAACTTCATATGATACAAGTAAAGGTGAATCAAACTGAAACAGTGATCAACGACAGGTGCTTAGAAATTAACGTTTTTCTCGAGAATAAAATGTCCCAAACTGTAATTGAGGAAATACAATATTTGTATAAATAAATAAAATATTATTAAAATAATTTAAAAACATACCTGTGATATATTCTGTGCTTCTACCAGAAGCCTTCTACTCTTGAATTTTTACATGTTGCCCTGTAATGATTAAAATCCGTCTAGTTGTTTGACTACAGTCACCTTACATACGGACAATAGAGGCTGCCACGGTCACACGAGAATTCTTCCATTCACGAATTAACAGGAAACTAAGACCAGGAACACCACTTGTATCAATCAATGGGCGCATACAAAAAGATTACGGACACCGTTCGATTGAAAGATTTGCCTTTTATTGGTTTTAACTTACTTATTTTATGTCCTACTAGAATTACCGTGTGCTGTATTTTCAGAACTGATTGTTTTTGTATTTTGTATTCTCCATGTCATAAGAACTCTTCTTAATGACATTTTCAATGTTGTTTCCCAAGGCTGAGTGATTAAGTATGGCCTTAAAAGGATGAAAAATAAGAGACCGTTTAATTTCTTCTTTTTTTAAATTTTTTTTTCAACAGAAGAAGATGATGGTGTATGTGGAGGGACAATTATTACTCAGAAGATCTACTCTTACTTCCATCAGATTTCCCTGTGCCACAAGATGGAGCTGACAGCGGTTCAACTACACTGACATCTGGTGTCAGTTTGTGTTTAATGGGCACTGTACTTAGATTGTTTATTCCATAAATAAATATGATTAGTTCTTATGAATATGATTACCTGCATTACCTGAGGTTTTAGCTTTTTTATAGTGCATCTTGTCTTTTTATACATTACTTATTAGTCTATCACGCTTTGCGTTGATAGACTACTGTAGACGGCAAGGTGGTTTCGCTGCGAGTTCAAAAAGTGA
>JBCAUI010539916.1:0-10876 GCA_038406195.1 Haplosyllis anthogorgicola
TGACAATAAAAGAAAGAAACACATGTATGTGATCACATTGATCATGCAGTCTGTGGCAATTTTAGGAACTAAACAAACTAAATCTAGGAGAAAGGAACATCCTAACAAAAAGAAATAACCAATTTTAGTAAAATAAATAGAGAAAAAGTATTGAGTTTCCACCTGTTCTTTGATTGGGTATTGAACCACAACCAGTGTCTAATAAATAAATGAGATTGAGCAAATTTTAAGTACTAAAAGATTTTTCAATTATTCCTTCATTGGGTATCCAACCACTACTTCTGTGTATTTGTTTCACAGTCTGATGTTCTACCAACTGAGCTAGCAAGGAATGTGTTAACTGGCCATAAAGTTTTTCCTTAAACGCATGAAACTGGAAGTATTATTTTAGTTCCACGAAAAAGTACAGATAGCAACACCTCCTAAGAGAAAACCGTAGGAGTGTGGAGCATCCTAATGGACTTGACTTTTAGTTGCCTCCTTCCTGAATGTTAATTTTTCAGAGCTTACATGCTTGACTCGACCTTATATTTCTGTCCTGCTGTCAGCTTTCACACATAGCACAATACGGTTGCAATTGTAATAATCAGATCCAGATTTAAGTAAAACTGGACCAATTGTGGTCACACAGATTAGAGGGATTTTTGTTTTATATATGTTATTTATTTGATTACATCTATATACACATGTAGCCTAAGAAGCTAATTCCAGCTGATATCATATCAGTCAATAAATCATACTACTAACAAATTTAAGAGGCGAAAGTGTCACGTTCCTGACAGGGACCTCATGCAGAGAAGACATTGAGCAGATGTATGACCATCTTGCCAATGCTTACAACTCGTACTCAGAAGTGGCAGGCAAACTGGCCAAATTGGCCCGTGACCTTCTCCCAGCACAACTGATGACCTTGGTGCACCATGTAACACAGCCATGGGTTAAAATAAATATTCCACATTTTATATCCGTAAAGGGACAGGAAGACCCTGAGAAGAAGCCTGATGAGGAAAAAAGGGCTGATGAACATATAAAAGAACAAATATTACCCCGGCCAAACAAGGGCAACCTGAAACAGAAACCGAGACACATGCCCACTGATCTGCTTGCAGTGACAGCACACTACTATCTAGCCAAACATGTGGCAAAGCCGGTCACCCAGATATCAGTGGCAAATATATTTAACTTGAAGCAGAAAGCCTTAGCAACCTGCATAATGGGTAAATAGATAAAGAGGCAGACACCAAGCTGACAGGGAGAAATCAGAGATGATGGAGCCAGAACCTGAAGGGGAAACCAGTAGGAGAAGAAAGAGAAGCACCCCATCAGCTGCAGCAGGGTCTGAGGCCCAGCTACAAGCATCCACCCAAGTGGGGACATTGACAATGAGTAAGCCAGGTGACATCATTGGTATCTATGTGAAGGAAGACACAACACAAGAAGAGACTGAAGGTACCCAGCCTGAAGAGGGAGATGAAGAAAGGGAACAAAAGGAAGAAAAGAATATATGCAGAAATCTAAAAGGAAAAAGAGAATTTGAAACCAAGCCAGCCAGTGCAAAGCAAAAGAAGAAACAAAAGGGACAGGACAATGACAAGGAGACAGATGATGATGATGGTGACAGCCAACATGAAAAGTGTGATGATCCTATAGCTGTAAAGCAAAAATTCCCAAACTTAGCCAGATTAACTGACTGTTTAAACAGAGTAGTGGTGTGTCTACCAAAGAATGCAATAAGTGTAAAATAGGACCAGTAGTCATTATTAGTAATTAAATTAAAGTAGGAAAGTTATCGAAATCAGTTGTGGTAAGGTAGAATCTTAAAAGTGGCTTTTCTCAAATAAAAGTTCTCATGTTACCCCGCTGCAACAAAAAATATATATATATATATATATATATATATATATATATATAAATATCAATTTCTTTGGGTATTCTCCAGTGGAAATATCCAATCTTTAACTCTTTCTCCTTCTCAACAGTTCACCAAGACATGGTTATGTGTCAAAGTGTTCTGTCTCTAAAGTAAAACCAAAATTAAAATGGTAAAACTTTGGTATTTTCTATCATGGCTCAATGTGAACCAGTTGAGGTCTCAAGCTAACAAAATTAATTTTAAAATAAACTTAAGTTTGGCTAAAAGGAGGCCAAAGCATTGGACCTTTGTGCAAAATTTATTTCTGGACTTTCTCTTTAAAAAGAAGGCCAGTTAAATCAAACTGTTTATATCCAGAGGTTTTCGCATGGTATTTTAAGTGACCCTCTGATGGCACTGTGCCATAAATGTATTTTAAATTAAGCCATTGCTTAAATATTTTAATTGTACAAGGTACATATAGTAGTGTAACTTTGTACCATGTTTGGCTAATTTCTGTCAAGTCTTTCTATTTTTTCATACAGAGCTAAGGTGTAAAGCTCAACTAGTCATCTTGTGCAACCACTTATCATGTGAAATTGTTTATTATTTTAGGAGCTGAGTAGTACAGCCAGGAAGCCAATTTCTGTCACTCCTTGCATATTTTCCCACAGCATATGCTGCAGGGAATGTGTGACCCATGACTACAACCATTATTTAATGTCAAATTACCTTTTTACTTAACATTTCAGCAGCTAATATCAAGAAGATGTGTCATTTCTCTTTGTAAACTGCTATTTCTATCTTATATTTATCCAGGATGACACACCCAGATTTGTATCACTGATGTACTCCAGTATGAGTGATGATGTTACACTTCCCAACCAACAAAACTTGAATATAAATTCTATTTTTACAGATTTAAGTTGTTCCACACTAATGATCATTTCTATTCACTCTGGTAGTGTAATATCAACTTAAATAAAAAGTACTCATGTTCTGGTGATGTAACACAAGTGTAAATACTTAGTTTAGTAATTTAAATCTTATTTCTTGCATACAATGCACCGTCTTATATTTTAACATTCTACATATGTTGCTTTATCATTCCATTATTTTAATACTATACAAAGTACCACTGAACACTCAACAAATTCAGTTTATACTATGTATAAACTTCCCCAAGGTAGGGAGGGATGAACAGTCCCATTTATTGTATTAAATGTACATTTGGTTTATCAATGTCACTTTGGCATAGATCTGCCACCGGAGCATCAGCTCCCATGGTATTGTATTGTTATCTTTACCACTATGTGTCAGCACTAGTAGCATGCACAGTACAGTGTTCACTGTGTTCTACCAATAGCAGCTCAGCTTAACTGAGCGGCTCAAGTGCCTGTGTGCTGACCAATGGGCACCTCACTTATCTTCATATAAAAGCCAGTGTAACAAGGCTCTAGTCATTCAGATATACTCATTCAGAATTCCAGATTTTACTACTACTACATTTTACTACTATGTTATGCTGATTCATGTCAATTGTATTTATTGAACTTAGAATATTTTGTACAACTTGAACTACTGATCATATAGGTGAAACTGTAACATGACGAAGCAAGTAAAGGACATTGTGTTCAAAGGAAACTTCATTGGACACTCTCGTTGTACTTACTTGCATTAAATGCCAAATAGTAGCACAGAGTAAAGCAACCAGTTTGAGACAACAGTATCCTTACTGACATAAGGCCCTTGTGATCCAAAGACTCACGTAATAGCCAAGCGAAGTAAATCATCGACCCCAGAGCCACGCACGCAACCAACCTGGGTTCCTACCGTAACAGCAAAGGGACCCATCACTGGAGGTAAGATGAAACCCAACCTTAAACATGATATATCTTCCCGCTATCTACCCTAATGTTAAATTTATAATAAGTAAACGAATGGGGTCATTGGGACAGCCAAGTCCATTTGTGGCAAAGCCATTCTGCTAGATTAGGATATTACGCCTACTTGTCTGAGAAAATGATGTCATCCACGCTTTTGTCCTTAGGCTGGTTCGCTCTGTAAGGTTTCATGAGAGAACTACACATCTCACGAGGCCACTAAAAGCAGACGTGTTTTTTGTAAGTCTCTAAATTCCAGGATAATTAGACCATTAGTGTGAAATTTCTGATGTTCGAAACCAGGTTAATTACACAGATATTTTCCACCATTCTAAAGTAAGTGATATCTTCTGAGATGAACATTAAAACAACCTGTTAATACCATGGAAGCGTCAAATTTAATATAGATGCTCTGTAAATGATCTTCTTTAATTCTATTCATTTGTGTTTTGAATTGTTTCCAATTCTGCTCTAGGCGGCTTCGGCGATGAGACTATTTATCTTGTTTTACAGTATCTCTCACGATATTTCGTAATGGCATGACTGACTCAACATCTCATTGAGCTGATTCAAGATCACAAAATATGTATTTGGTAGCAGAATAAGACTTCCTGAGTAGCATTGCATTGGAAGATCATCACCACAGAGTACAAACTGTTATGCTTAAGCACCTCTCATAGTTTTGGTCAATCTCATAGACTTTATCATCAAAGTATCTGGAAAGGATTTCACTCTTTCGTCCATCTTTATTTTACCGCTGAGAAATCTCGAGAGAATAGAAAACACGCCACAAACCAATATATTTGATCACCACTGTAATTTGTTTTAGCCATGTGCTCACTTCTGGATAGATTTAAGCTACTTTCCTACAACAACCCGTATGGTTTGTTGAAAACCCTAGACACCTAAGGCTAATGAGTGTGAAATTGAATTCGCACTTCCTACGGGTTTATGCAACTGCAAAAAAGCCAATCTCCGACAGGTTTCACTTTCACTTAGTATCACAGCCGATGCAAGTGACCAAGACAAGGATAAATGGCAAGAAGCAAATTTTGTATTCTCTGATCAATTTTTAGGCAATCAATGGAACGGTGGAAGACCATTCTTTATCCATGAATTGAGATAAACAACATGTAATTCAACCTGCAAAGCTAAACACCTGCCCCACGCTTTCAACTACAGGCTTCTGCCCAAGCCAGTTTGCAGCAGTTTTCCTTTTGTGAATATGAGGTGTTGGTGAAAATTAGTCATGTTGCGGCAAACAAGATAATTATGCTCGTATGGGTCGCACCAGGCGATGAATACGAATGTATGAACGTACGAAGGTATGAAATCCGTGGTCTTTATGTACTTGTTTTTATGTACAGATAAGTGTAATAAAATAGATTAGGTTAAACCAGCTTCTCAAATAATACGTTTGTGATTAAAACTTGAACGCAAGTACTCATTGGATCTACTTTTTCGAAAGTATGGATTCTAATATACCAATTTTTCCGTGAGACATTGTCCTTTAGTAGCCCACGGGTTCAAGAGATGGCTTGCAACTTCAAGCTAGATTGTTTTGAATTTGTTTAAAAACAACCTGCTGCCTTTATTTCCATTAGCAGTAGATAAACATCATTCAAAGTCAATAGGAGACCACACATCAAACACATTTTAGTATCCTATGCTATTTAGTATGCTCTGTGCCAAAGAAAAGATTTTTGTAGAATAAGAGGTTACATGCACTTTAGTTTTACGCTTGATAAATAGATGGGATTTTATCATGTCTTAGGATATCCGTGGCTCTCCAGTGCCAGGAATTATCAGAGGTCTACAAAGGCGCTCTGTGAGTGAGAAGGCATTTTATCATGCAACAGGCAAATCAGATATGATTCCGAAAGGATGAATGTCTTGTTAATGAAGTCTAATTAACTATAAATAGAGTATTTTCACAGTACATTCTGCTATATAAAATCTCTGACGCATTACCAGGTCCTGGGTTGCACTATTTCTAAACAGGTTAATTGACATTAGTTCAACATGCAAGGGAAATTGCAATATTATTTTTGCGCAAAACAGTAAGGCATTTCTGTCACACATAAATTTTATATGGATGTTGCCAAATAATATTTCTTTGTTGGACTATTTGTTGGACTATTTTCTTACTTTTTACTGCATTTGAAGAAATACTCAGCGTAATAATGATCTCAATTAGAGATACTGTACACCTGTGTAATGCCCTCTGGAACTCTGGCTTATTACTGTCACCAGAATGTCTTCACAGGAAATTGAACCCGTAAGTCAGAGACTAGAGAAGTAACTGCTGATGACTGGCACCAGATCAAAGAAATCTCTAAAAGTCTCTCATCGCATCTTCTCTTGTAAACACGCTATGGAATATTGGGCAAGAAATAAAGATAGGGTTTACAAAAAAGTTATGTGAGGTTGCTGTAAGATTTTTTACAAGTCTTCTGATTCAGATCTTTCGCCTTGTATATGTGACGGACCTGCCGGCACCCGACACGACTCTCGGCACCTTCCGGTCTCCCGACATGCACTTTCTGGTGTTGGCCGTGCCGACCTGGTCTGATGTCGGGGTTGTGGTTGGGCTGCTAAATCTATTTTTCGAAACATGTCCCAGTGATGCATTGTGCATGTGCAGACCACTCTGATGTAGACCTATGTCACAGTGGAATGCTGTGCTAAATTGCCATGACATAAAGCATTACGTCATATGCAAAATGCATAAAAGTCAGTGGACATGCTAACACAATGCTCATTTGGTCCTTGACTTCATGGAGGCAAGGTCTGCACACCCCATCAGCCTGACCCTGAACAGCCACCCTGTGTGGGACATTTTGATCATTATCACCTAGTTGTGTTCTCTTTACCAATCTGGCACTCCATGTGGAGACATGCTACTTAACTTTGTTAAGTATTAGTTCATGTCTGGTCATTCTACTGACCAGCCAATACCATCACCTCAAGTAAGATGTGAAACGGGACCACTACTCCTCTCGGGAACCAAATTGCCACATGTTGCACTGAGCGACCAACCCTGATTGCACTGACTGCTAGGCCCATGAAACAAAAATGAGATTGCTAGGAGTTAGCTCCTGTGACATATATATATATATATATATATATATATATATGTATATACCAGATCGCACCATGAACGCACATTTACAACGGGAGAAACTACACAATGCATGGCGTTTTTCACTTTCATGCAGCTCTCGAAATTCCTATCAATTTGGAATGACTGAGAACAAAATAATTCCACCCTGTGCTATTGACGCGAACAATGTGAAATCCAAACTGACAGGAGTTTCATTTTCTGGAATGAGCAATTTCAGGTGCAATCCATAGACCCGTGCGTATTGTTTGATTCCACAAACTGCACCGAAGAAGCATTGATTTGAAATTGCTTTCCCTTACTTCACTTGACTCCCTATTTCTTTAAGAAGTAAATTCAATACTAGTTTGCCCTTCAGAGGTTATCCAAGCTTGCAAGTGACTGCTCAAGGAAGTTGTTTTTCAAAATGAACTGTAGCCTATAAATCCTGCTTTTCTTTAGCTGATGAATAATTTTGAAAGGGAAAACAACGCATCTAAAATTCCAAATCATAAAGATGAATCAAGATCCTATGTCAAGAAATTTTATCAATACCAACCATAAATAGACGTAACATCGAGCTATTTTTACTTTTAATTGATTCAACTTTGCATGGAACATGATTTCACAACAGAGAACTATGGATATTATGTGCTGTAGCTGAGGAGATATTACTTATCTTATCTCGACCACAATAAATTATCTGAACGTTACACAATGGAATCTTTACCCATGAATGACAAAAAGTAATGGTACATTTTGCTTGAACCAAATACTGACACTTGTTAGTCAGTAAAATTTTAATTAATGTGATGTCATTTGCGTTATAAAATTAAGGAAATACAGTTCCAGACTGATTTCATTTTCTGACAATAGAATTCCGTGTTGTGTCTTTACTTAAATAACAGCACCTAATGTTCCCAAAATGAATAGCCTTGAATAGACATTTCATGCTCTCTACCATGAAATTTTACAAAATGTGAAACTTTAAATGTGTCCTGGTTTGGACAAATGTCAGAAAAGATTGATCGTATATCCTTATATGGAAATATAACACTTATACTTTTCCAATAAATAATTCCAATAAATAAATTTCGACTCAGATCCAATAGCCGAGGTCTGATAGTAAATAGAATTCATTTTTCTTCTCATATGTCACAATAGGTAGGCTAATACAAAGGATATGATCTAGGACGTGCCACAATATTATTGTCCGGTATATCTCTCAATGAGAAAGTGCAAGTGTCAATACAATATGGCTCAAGTGAGCCCGCATGAAAAAAGTTTAATGGAATTAATTCTGAGAAGTAATGTCATTTAGACGTAAACTACAAAAACGGATTTAGACATCACACCCACTTCACTGAGTAACCAAAACTGTCCATGGTGAAAATACGGTACAAACTGTTTTAGAAAAGGTTGGCGAAACCTACATAAATACATATGTTCCTTCAGGTGCTTAAATATTTTAATCATCCTCCAACCAAATTATGAAAGGCAATTTTTATACCAAAGTCCGGTTGCTTCTTTTCAGTACAGCAAAATCGTACTAGAACTGTAACATGGTACATTATGGGAGCTTCATTATGTATTCTTATGTGCACAATCGACACGATTTGTTCGTAATGTTACTTTACACTGGGCGACGGTACATTTCTTGAATATTTTGTTGTTCACAACGCAATAAACAACCCAATTAACAAATGAAACGTGATCACTAATTATTACTTTTCGTTCAATACTAAAGTTAACGTTAAAACGTTAAAATGTTCTGCTCATCAGATATAAAAATTCTTTTCAGAAGAATTGTTTTTTTGCTCGAGAAAAACCCAAAATCATTTTTCTCGAAAAGTCCCTTTAAATTTGATCAATCACAAAGGGTAGCAGTACTGACAGGATACATGTCTATGTAGGTGCAATCAAATGGGTCATATGGCTGGCAGCCATCTCATCTGCAGATGATTTTGATTAGAGGTGAATCAGTAGAAGTGAGCTGATGAAGCGGTGACTTTCATTGCCCTGGTGTCCTTGTCATGTCAGTGATGAATGCTACTTCAACAACAGTGCAACGTTCAAAAAGGATAAAGTCTAGTCTAAATTTGAACTAAAATCACGGCAACTTAGATTTCAAACAATGCTCCCTAAAAATGTTATTTGTAAATTAAAAGAGTTTAAGTTTATATATTTACAATCAGTTTGTACATTCATACACGTGAGCTCACTGCTTTCTCGTTTTCGTACTAGCTGTGTCCCAATATTTCAAACTAGACAAACATTTGAGAATAATTACAATGGTTTTCTTTAATTGAGAGGAACTAAGCAATAGTAAACAGATTTAGTTACAGTAAGTTGTTGTTTGCCTCTATCCAATTCATTCGAAATTGTACAGTTATGTATTCCTCCATGTCGGGTTTATGCTACTGTTTAAAGTGAATAAATAAGGTCTTGGTTTTAAAAGTACATCTATCAGGCGTGTTGTCTAATTATTTTTAATTACACCAGACATTATTGACGCCAACGAGACACACAGTAACTGTATTCGTTAGTGATCTAATCCACCGCGATTAAACCTGGATACAGGCAGACATGCAAGAGTCAATTTTTTTCAGAGATTTCATCCTTAATCTGTCCGTTTAATCTCCACAAATCCGGATTAAAATGTTTCAGAAACTCTATAATCCAAAACCATCTTTACTTTTATTGCCAGATAACATTGATTGGATAAGCCTTTTGCAATTGGAAAAACATAATTTAAATATTTTTGTGTGAGTTAATCCTTGAAAATAATTTGAAGACTTAAGAACGAATAGGGTGTATGCGTAATGACATGGAACCGAGTATTTTTCAATGCATACAATAGGTTTTTTCCAACTCTTTATTATTCACATTCTCCTCACACTGTCCTCACACAAATAATGAACACAATGTAGCCGAAATTCGTATTAAATAATATCAGCCCTGGACTTTGAACGCTGAGAATAAGATGAAAAAGAACTTTCAGATTTCAGTCTCTGATTATGACGGAAAACATCTTTAATTTCAAATCGATGAAAACCGTTCCGTCCAAAAGTTCTTTAATGGAGCTATTTGCCATTCTATACCAGGCTTTTAACATACAGTAATTTGGCTTGCAATCTGTCAGTGACAGTTCAGATGAAACGGAACATACAAGGTGTTTCCACTGTGTAACGTAGACGGTTAAAAGGTTTCTTGTGTAACTGATCAACATTTCTTCCCCTTAGGTCCATTGTGTTGTGAACTTATGTTTACCACTTCAAATGTAAGGACCATTTGTTTCATACGTGATATTGTATTGAATGTATGTCAAACATACCTAGTATTTTTGGGTTGTTTTGCAATATTACCTTCAAATGAACAAAGGAATCTGATACAGTGGTCTGTATTTTTATTTCAATGGTGTGTGGTGTGCTTGTTTGCAATTTACCAAAATCTGCTAGTTTTTAGTGACTGCAATAATCAGGCCATGCATGAATACATGCGTTGTGTTGACATGAAAAGTGGAAATATTAAATTACATATAAATCTAAATTAATCTCATTAAACTAACCTGTTTACTCAGAGTTCTTGGTGTATGTTATTCACACCATGTCAAATATCCTGTATTCTGCAAAAGAATAAAAAAAGATAGATACATCCATATTTGCACTGAGTGCAGTTTCATTGTACTCTTGCGAGGTGGATACATTGCTGGTGCAATCAAATGGGTCATGTAACTCTGCAGATTGAGCTCTGTGGATGATTTTGATCAGCAGGTTGGATGAGTGAAATTGGACGGATAATTCATATGATCGAGGCTCATTGATTTCATGTCCTTAGACGTCCTGTTGGGTAAAAGTGTAAAGACTTCTTTTCGTATACGATTCACGATGGATTAATTTCATTTAGTTTTTCTCTAACACGCTACCAAGAGACCACAGTGCTCAGTGCTACTTTAATTTGGGGGGGGTCCTGTTTAACTTTTTCCTAACTTTTGACACTGAGTCCAAATGAAAATGCATTTTCCCCAGTCCGGGGTGGGGG
>JBCAUI010539927.1:0-10876 GCA_038406195.1 Haplosyllis anthogorgicola
GGGTCACTTCAAACAAATTGTTTTCACAAAGGGAAGATGGAAATAGATAAATGACATGTAGCTTTTACTTTTAAAGTTTGTTTGAAGTGATATATTAAACAATTGAATCAATTTGGGCAACTTTTGCATTTTAAAATTGATTTGAAATCACTTCTTTTGGTCCCAGATGAGACATCATTATGGGCGTAGACACTACGAATGACCCTTGATTATATTCCATCAAGATCTAAATTTTGAAAAAATACATATATATCGATATTTTTACATGTTTTCCCCGCTTATATTGATTCCGTTTATATCGATATCCCGCTTATTTCGATATTTTTTTCCGTGCCAAAAATATCGATATATCCGGGGAAGAGTGTATGTATTAACAGTTGGTTATGTGATGAAGTTATTTGCACCTACAGCATTGTAACAAGCCCTTTAGTAGCTCTATATTTTAATTAGGTCGCATTTAATCACATTTTCCCGCTTGTCATTTCTTCGGGGGTCTGAATTGCAGAAATATTCTCCCTTTGAGTAGATGTTATTTCTTCTTTTGTTTCAGTCAAATAGAAATTTTGGCAAAGAAAAGAAAAACGAAGGCACCATCTGTACGAGAAAAGCCATATTTAGGAACTGTGAACGGTAGCATGGGCAGTTAACCCGGTGTGCAATGCACGCTACCAAATGGCTCTCCTTCCAAATCACGTCGAGGAGTGCATACGGAAACAACACAATCAGACTAATGACCTTCCACTTGGAGAATGTCCGATATGCACCAAGACATTTAAACAAGAAGCTTTGGAACGGCATGTGAATCAGTGTGTTTATATGTTACAGTAAAGTGCTTCTTAACTGTAATTGAACTTATTTAACTATTTCTGAATATCAAAGAATAATCGAAGAATCGCAGGCTGAATGCATTTCCCAGGACGAATATACACTCCTCCCGGATATATCGATATCGCTTATATCGATACTTTTTTCCGCATCAAATTAATAGACCCTCATATTAATTGTTCTGCTTATATCAATATCCCGCTGATATCGATGCTATTTTCCCGCACCAAAAATATCGATATATCCGGGGACAACTGTATTGTCCCGGTAGAGAATATACTCGGGGGATTAGACCTAGTGTTGTACTATGTATTTATACTGCCATGTATTTTCCGAATTGAGGCACACTGTGCCAAGAACATTTTTGGGGGGGAGGGTGCCTCTTTAAAAAAGAAAAAGAAAACTTAAATTTAGTTGTGAGTGAGCATAAAATTTATGCAGAAACTAGCATGCATTTAGAGATCAACCACCTCAACATTTATGGTTGTAAAACGTTCTTCACAAGTTATTAACAAAAGAGTTACGATTAATACATGCTAAACCAGAAATCTGACTTGCCGGTATTAAATTTATCTAATAACGGGGGGTGCCTCAATTAGGGACGGTGCTCCAATTCGGGTAAATACGGTATTTTGAATTTTCAGATTCACATTTAGAGCCTGCTAATTTCAGTGACAGTTCTTTAAGATAACTTTCCATGTTTCAGGAGACGCCGAAGAAAAAGTTAGAAAAGACTCCCAAGGGTAAAAAGAAGGAGACAGGAGCAGGACCAGGAAGAGGAAGAAAGAAACCAGCAGCTGAACCTCCGGTAGAGCCTGCGGCTGTTGTGGTTCCAGATAACGCAGTTACTGCTACTTCACCAGCAAAAACCGCAGAGAAAATTGTCACAACCCCAGTTAAACTGGAAGTTTTTGAGGCAAAGAAACCCGATTCAGAAATTAAGATTACATCACCAGAAATTAGCAAAGAGATCAAAATTGAGTTGGAAGATGTTAAGAAAATAGAAAAGGACGATAGTAAGAAGAAAAAAGGCAAGAAAGATGAAGTGGTTGAAAAGATTGAAAAAGAAGAAAAGAAGATAGAAAAGGGTAAGGGAAAGGGTAAAAAGAAAAAGGAAGCAGAGGAAAAGGAAGTTAAGGAGGAAAGTGACAGTGAAAAACGGACAGAGAAGAAGGTTGAGACAGAGAAAAAGAAAACTAAAAAGAAAGTTAAGAAGAAAGCTGAGGAATCGCCCGAGAAGGTTAGTAGTGAGCCGAACGAATCAGTTGCCACCGTGGCTGAAAATAAAGCTAAGCAAGATGACACAAAACTTGAAAAAAGTGAAAAGACTCAGAAGCCTGAGGATTCCAAAGTGGAAGTAAGTACTGGTGGAGAGAGTGACTCTGTTACTAAACCACTTACAAATGTTTCTAGTCCCAAACAACTAGTGCCAGTCGCAGCAAGCAGCCAAGAACCAAAAGAAGTGCCTGGTCATTCACCCAGACCAAACAGAGATGTACATAAGCCAGAGGAGAGTAGTAGTGAGCCTAAACCACATATTCCAGAAACTTCAAGCCAACACCATCAACAACCCAGCAGTGTACATCTCCCGAATGTTCCTTCACACAGTGGTGTATTCGACCCCATGGCACTTCTGGCACATGTTTCAAGTACCGCACAAGCAGCAGCCACAAATACAGTATTCCAGAACACTCCACCGGATACACCGGAAAGGTCCCCTCATGTTCTTTCTCACGGCGGACTCAGCCCAGAACAGGATAGCAGTAGCATGCGCAGTGAAGGGGACATTGGGATGGAATCAGAGACAATGGGAGACCATCACGGTCACCACCACCACCTTTCGCAGGGCGGTGAATCTCCTACAACTTGTGACACCAGTACATTGTCAAACGGCAGTAGTGCTGGTAGTAGCGGAAACCTGCCAAGTTCTGAAAGCGGAACGGAAGCTGCACCAGCCACCAGCACTGCCAAGCGAAAATCCACAGCAGCTCCGGACGAGGAAGAAGACGAGGACGAGGATGCGGATCTCAAACCTGCCAAGAAGAAAAAACGAGGTCACAAGCGACAGTGCCATGGGACTGCTGGTCAGTCTGAAAAATCGTCGAAAGGTTCTCATAAACATCATCACCACCATCACCATTCAAGTAAGTTTTCATGCATGTTCGAAAATGCAGCATTTAAGCAAATAGAGCAGGGATGAATCGAGGATGCACTTGCTAGATTCAGCCTAATTTTTGGCTGCAGATCCCGTGCAAATTGGGATGCCTTTTCCATCCAAATTGGGAATTTATTGAAAACTTTAGCTGGACGCTTTCTGATTGAGCTTACAGCTGCGTTAACTATGGAAATTATCATTTCTAGTTTTAACCAAGTTTGATTGCAAGACAAACTGGCAAAATCTACTTTGACTAACTTGTAAGTGTAAGTGCTGTAGCAAGGCTACCACCAATATTTCTTTGAATTTGCTTACTTTCCCACGTGCATGGAGATAGGTTATTACGTCATAATTGTCCTTAACAATATGACATTGTGAAGTTGACAACATTCACTGTGACAGTTGGGTTGAACGTATTTACGTATACTTCTCAGATTTAGATTCTAGGTTCAACAAGTGCAAATCTTCTGTGTTAGAAGTGTGTGGAGACAAATGTGCTTTATTGTTTGGTTTATTGTTACAGTGAGCGACAGTGACGAGCAGGGAGCCAGTCCACACCATAGATCTGATTTTACTTCACCAGCCAAGCGCAACACAACTCACTCACTGCCACCGCGACCCAGATCTCCGAGACCTCCCAAGTACAATTTTAACCTGGGTAAGTCGAAACATTTGTTACTTTTCCGTATCTGTGTATGCCAGTTGGTACTGTTAAAGAAAGGAAATACAGTAGAACCTGTCTTGAGCGGCATCTATCCTGAGTGACACTTTGCTTTTTACGGCACTTTTTACCTTAACATGAATCCACAATATTCATATTTATTTTACTTGTTTTGAACGGCCTTCCTGCCTTTTACGACATCATATCATAGTCATTACAAAGTAGTGTGCTGCACAAGACAGGTCCTACTGTAGTTTCATTAAAAACAAAAACAAACGCTCGACGGCATTGCAGTGAAAATATATAACGTTAGACCAGGTTTGAAACCACAGAAAACCAAGTAAATTCGGTTGTGTATGTAATTTGGAAGCTGACAGATGGCTGTAAAAATTTACATTCGGCACGAAGTCAAGTTTTCTTGTGTCATTCTCGAAATTTTAAGTAATTACTGCCCGTGTGAAAAGACTAGACGCTCACATTATGACATTTATTTTTGTAGAGGAAGGTTCACATCTAGAAGGTGAAGAGAGAATAAAGTTCCTTGCGGAGAAGATTGGTGAGATAAGAAAAATTTACATGAGCCTCAAATCGGAGGTGGCGCTAATTGACAGGAAGAGGAAGAGACACAGGCGCAAAGAGAAAGAAGGTACAGACTGAGGCAAATCTTTCCTTACTTATTCTTTTTGCCAAAAGACTGATACAGACGGCTCAGCGGATTCCATGTGTTTTGTTCAGAAACGACTGTTACGCTACTCATGAATACACATGTATGTATTCACGCAATATTATGCCAACAGTTCCACTTGCATACAGTAGTGATTTGGTTTATATGTATTCATGCATTCGACTTTAGACCAGTGTTGGTAACATAGTGCTACCCTTTACATGCAGTAGTGATTGAGATTACTGTGTTGTTTCCAGCTGCTGCTGCAGCCGCTGCTCAGGCCGCTGTTGCTGCTGTTGCCAGCCAATCACCAGCACACTCAGTGGAGGCTCACTCATAGCAACGGGCAGCATCACCATAGCAACCGACCAAACAGATAATGGCAACACAGAGCTGTATAGTGTACATATGAGTAGACAAGTAGAAATCAAAACCATGTATGCATGAAGGCATTTATTTGAGGCATAAAGTATTAAAAATACTCTTGCATTGTTTTTGTACAGTATGGTGATACAGAGGTGACTTAAAGTTGTTGATTATGCAAATGAATTGTATGTAAAGATGTTAAATTTGTATATTTTATGATGACAAAAGCAATACAGTGATGTATTTCATTCTTTAAAGATATTGGGATAATTTTGTATATTTTTATATGCATAGTTGCATACTGATGAGCCCAACCCAAGCCCAATTTGAAAGGGTCAGCATTCGTATTCGTCGGGAAAAGCCAGTTTGAATCAAGTTGGTCGATAAATTTATTGTTAGAAATTCCAAATGTAAATAGTAGCAGGTTTTAAACATTGTTTCTGCAGCGATAAAAATATCCCTCCTGGCACAAACTCGTATAAATGCCGGATTTAGTATTGACGATCGTAATGTTTTGTTTGTACTATGTGAAGATATTACTTACCAATTATTCATTTTATTGTATGTAATTTATGTATATATACAAAAAAAAAACAGTATGAAAGTTTATACAACACAATCTGTATGTGATACTTGTGTGTTTTCTGCCATACAATGAATTTTAGTGCATTACAAAGTGATATACTTACGTAAGGTCAGAATCAATGTGTTAAGTGTAACTGGTTGGCTTTCTTGCAGATACCGTATTTGCCTGAATTGTAGCGTGTGTACAATTTTCAAGTGTGCACCTTACTTATTGAGAAAATTACCAAATCACCTTTTATCATATAAAGGATGCCCTATTGGTAATGAACACAGTTTGCTTTTGCATGTAACGGCTATCAACATACTAAATTGAACAGAATAAGACTTCTTTGACAAAAGTGAAAAGAAATGACAAGTGACAATTTTAGATTTATTAAGATAAGGTTGCACCTTAATTTTGGCATGCACTATATATCAGACAAATATTACCGTGGTAATCGAGCCAGTTATGCGCAGAGTAAACTTATGTACTGAAGGGATACCGTCTTGTGGCGTTATAAATTTATGTTATCATATCTAGTTATTGAAGTTTGTTTTACAAAGGCAATGCCACATCATCAAGGCAAGTTTTTATTGTCTTTAATAAAGTTAAATTTTATTGAATTTGGTGAACAACTAAATTTATGTTAGCTGGTGCCAGTTAATAATATTTTTTCAATGGCCAAAAAGTCACATTTCGGCAAAACCAAATTGCAGCATTTGACATGCAATTCACCGACGCTCAACCATCAGTAAACCAATAGTAAATTTAAATGACTGAAAGTCAATCTAAAGACTTAACCAGGTGGCAGTGCCTATGTATGGAGTACGCAATTTTATGTCTTTTGTTTCCCCAATTCGGTCATTCTACAAGTATGTGGTCTTGCAATGGATCTTTCCGCTATCTGTCGTGCCGTTTTACACTAAACTGTACTGTGCTCTGATTTTACAAGGTTTCATGAATGAGCACATGTAAGCCTCAGGTTTCCATGTGTTTTTCTGACATTTGTGCATTTTCACGTGTTCACTGTTGCTAAACCTGCCAAATGTTTTCGGGGGGGGACTTAAATTTTAAATTGACGAATAGAGCGATGGTGAGTTGTGATAATTTAGCAAAAATGGAATGACGCGAAAAAACTCAAAATTGAAGATCAGTGGAGTAATGCTATCACCTTGTTAGCATGGGAATAAAATCTGTAATTACGATGCCTAAAGATAAAGAAATAAAGATACCAATTTAAAAGAAATAGTTTACAGTAATAATACGAGCTTAATCGGTTTTTAAAATGGCATTGTTTGTTATTGAGGAAGATCAGTGCACCTGTTAACAATGTCTGCAGGCAGAAGTGGAAAGGTCCAATGCACATGTTTTGTTCTACAAACAATCATCCTGCTTAAGTCAATCTTATTATGGTTTAAATTATTATGAGATATAAAAAGCATTATATACCAAACTGTCTGTTGTAATTTTTTATTGCTTACTTAAAACCTCAAGGAGGAAATTGAAAAGATAAAATGCAGTGGCAGATTCAAGATTTCCGTGGGAATGGGCCCCTGTTAAAATGATATGAAAAATATGTTTTAAAAAAAAGGGCAAAACCCCCGCGTAAGTGAATAAAGTTTGAGCTGTATGAGAAGGCGCACGCCTCTGATGCCACCCCACCTGGATGTACCAATGACATGGTGTCTGTCGTGAGCCATGGCTTGATTTGTTTTGAGTGGAATGCTGTAAAATGCGAAAATGGCACAAGACGTGGTACAAAGTTTTCCCAAGGCATTTTCTACTTTAGAACAATTAGAACGTCAGGGAGGCCTGCCATACCCTGTTAAAAATGCCTGTGGCGTCGGGCCTCAAATATCGTGAGTCGCGCACCCCACCCCAACGAAGGTCTGGATCCGCTACGGGAAAGAAAATTAAGCGAATGCGATTTCAATAGGATGGTGACGATAGTGAATGGTTCCATATTTCGTGATGAGAAATTTGTGCATTCAGCCTCAGTCACGGGTTCACATTTTCACAACAACATTTCAAAATAAAACGATACACTTATTATTGAGGGAAAAAAACTGAATACTAAACAGTAGTCTTAAAAGACTAGTAAAATTTCATCAGTTATTACTTTAATGCACAATTTATTTGTTACAAATAGAGGAGTGCTATTAACGGTTTTTATGGAAAGGAACAAAATTTCGAATATGAATCTATTTTGTAAAAAGCGATATTAGCCTATAATTTTGAGATTCATTTTTCGCGAAGACTTACAAATTTACGAACAGTTTCTTAATCAGTCTAGTTAGTCACGTAATTTCGAAAAACGTCGAATGTCTTAATTGAAAAAAAAAATGCTACGTAAAAAATTCCGTTTGGAAACTGGTCAATTTTGAGATAATGCTGCATGTTTGACGAGCTGAAACGCTCGATTTGGTCCAGAGCCCAGAAATGTGTCAAAATGTTCTCATGCATCATCAAATCTCCTAGAAATGATACATGGGGAGACTCCGTAATATGTTGTGAATGGGAGATAATAGATACATTAATGAGAATGATTCAATTGAAATGCACGAGGAAGCGTTGATATGAAGAAGAAAAAATGCCCGAAACAATTTCCTATGTCACAGACTGTAAAACAATACTTCACAGTGTAAAATATTGGTATTGTTAATTGTATTTGTTCACTTTTACACATATTAATTTGTGGTGAGAGTTCGAAAGGGAGGAAGAACATCATCAAACCATGAATGTGTAGAATGGTAATGCATGGTCCAGCACTTTTGCAGTTTTACTAATTAAACTTGAAACCTGATGCAGTCGCGTATTGTTTTTCGAATTTGTAATGTAAACGTAAAAAAGTAGGTTTGAGTTGTCAAAACTCATCAGGTTATTTTGAGTTTGGCATTAGTGCAAGATGCGCATCAAAATTTGTTATGTTTGTGTGTTGGATATAAATGAATTTGCTCCTTGAACTTGACCCATTGACTCTGATACACGAACTTGACCCAGATATCATGAAGATGCGTCTGTGTGTGCCAAATATCAAGTTTCTGATCTCGGTCTGACATTGAGTTACCATTCTACAGAAAGAGACAGACGCGATTAAAAACATTACCTTCTACGATAATTATAAAACACCAAATGCACAGATAACATTGGTATTAAATGAATGAGAGGAATGAGCTAGGTTCGAAAGGACCCACTGATAAAACATAATGATATATTGCATGCTATAAATGACACAAGGGGTTTACAGGAATGTGACTATATGTCTGTCAATGACCTCACACCACAGATTTGCTGCATATTCTATTGTGATGCTGATATTACCGGGTCACAGGGCCAAATGAAACAATATACACACACCACCCTCCTTATTGTGTGAGACAGAAAAGCGACACAATTGTGCAAACGGAAAATAATCCTGATGCAGTGACACCAAAATCAAGTAAGACACAGTTTTTTGTTTACTGTACCGGTACATTTCGAGCATGATCATGTTGTTGTTGTAGTTGTTGTTGTTGAATGTCGTTGTTTTTAAAAAGGTAATAATAACGCATTTCCACATTAAACAAGAGAGTAAAAGTATTGACGAGCATTCTAAGGCCTTTTATTTTTTTAATCATTTGGATAACATTGCATGGCTAGGATTTTCAAAGTCCGGCGATAAGAAAAACTTTTATCCTAAAAAGCTAAACAGTTAAAAAAAAATAATAATAAGATCTTCCCAACTTGCGATGAGTCATGTCTGAGGTGAATTTATTTTGTCATGTGCAATATGTTTCATCAGTCATTTTAGTTTTGTTTTTAAATCCAAACAATTGAGTAAAAACAACCTAACGGTGATTGATGTGTGCATCTTGCACGGGTTCTTCCTCACCTTGTGTTGAGTCTGGTTTACCGGCTACAGAAAAGGTGCGTTTTTTAAAACTCTCAACCAATTAGTCAAATTAAATTAATGGATGAAATTTCATAAATGTGCAAGTTAACACTATAATGATACCCCCGTTTACATAAATATAAAATTTGCTAATTTCACAATTAACAATGAACCAAATCAAGAAGAAAGTTATATTAATGGCATGCTTGTGATGAAAATGTCTATGTTTATAGCACTTGATTGATTAGCATACTTATATTAATTAGTAGGGTAATTTAGTAAAACATTGACGAGCTAGAAACCCTCGAAAGCACAGTTCTTCATGGCGAAAAGCCATGCGGCCCGAATGGGACATTCATTATTAATTGCCCGTCCTTGAGGTATCCATTGTACATTGAAACCCGAAAAACACTTTTTTTGTAGCAATAAACAAGTTTTCTTTATTAAAGTTAATATCACAATTTGGAGACCTAGTTACAAGACAGTTAATATGCAGTACATAAATCATCACCCCCACATTTTGTTAACCCCTACCGATAAATTATGAACACACCCCTGAGGAACAGCTCCACTTACTACTACAACTTGTGCGTGAATCACCGAATCATTTTTCCTCGGATTTCACACACGTAAGTCGGACAAGTTGTCGAGTCTTCCACGAAGTAAGACAACGGTATACCGGGGTTTCTTCCCGATATAAAGAAAGATAATAGGAACATTACAAGGTTGAGTAAATGTAACTCGAATATTTCTTCTAAATAAAACAGTAATAACTGTTGTGAAGCCAAAGTGATAGGAACCAATCTACATGCTAGTGAAGTGTCTGTCAGGACTAGTTTACGAGGGATTCCTAAGTGCTAGGAATATTAAACAGAAAGACGTACTTGACAATAAAAGAACAGGAACTGGGGCAAAAAAAGGTAACATATTAATTTCTTGTTTATCTTTATTTTATTTTATGTTTTTATTTTGAATTGTTTCCTCTGTCACATGTTCGTTTTCGCACATTATTGTAATTTTATCCAAGGAATAATCCATTTCACCACCACACATTATTTTCATTACATGAAAGCAATGGTATTTTTGTTTTGTAATTTACAAGTTATGACTCAAAAGATATGACTGGCTAAAAAAAGATACCAGTGTGGAAGATACAGTGTTCAAAATAATTATCCTTTCGGACTCGTGAGGCCTTTTTTCACAGAGTATATTTTAAAAGGGTCCATCAAAACTTGGAAGTGACGAAGGCAAAGTGATGCTACACAGCTAACACAAGTGCAGTTTCCATTCATCAATAATCTACAGTCTAATGGAGATAACTTGTACAACTGAGAACAAAATTTCTAAACGTCTTTCACTGTTGATGAGACCGAAAAGATAGGGATGGGATTATCTCTATTCATCTCATATTTTTCATTACGTACACATTTTTATCCTGAGTATTTATGCGCATGTGTTCATTGTTTACTGTTTGCGTGTATCTGCAGACATCTGTGTACATTTCAGTGTAAAGAGATCTCATGTTGTGGGATTTTTCCGACTTAAGTTGTCAACTGTCAACAAGTTTGTTGAATTCAAACGTGAGTATTTCATTTCGAAACGATAGGTGACTGACGAGAAAAGAATTTTTAAAAATTCTCCTTTTCCTATGTTATTTCCGTTTTTGAAAATTAAAGGAATCGTCAGTGTTGTTTTATGACCATGTCTCTGACTCAAGCAGGACCCCTCGTCTCATAGGGACACTTCTTATTTTAAGCCTGCAGATAATA
>JBCAUI010539938.1:0-10875 GCA_038406195.1 Haplosyllis anthogorgicola
CTTTTCTCACCTTGTTTGCCTTATATGGGGAGGTAAGGTCATAACTGTATGGGGGTACACTTAGAAACAATAAAAGTAGTCAATGAGTGATGTCATACAGCGTGGCCTCTTGTAGACGGCAACCTTAATTTGATGCTGGGATATAGAAGCGAATAATATTTCAGCGTAGAACTCTGTTGACATAAAATTGATGGAAATTTCACGAGTTGTTTCGGTGCCACATATTCCTAGAAGCATCTTACGGTAAACTGGGATTACTTTACGTATCCTCCGGTTTAAAAAGCCCAAACGTAAATGCAAAACGGAAACGAAGAAATAAGTCTGCGATTAAAAAGATGGGTAAAGTACTGATTGCTTATTTAATAAATACTAGGTGTTGCTTGAGTTTGACTACACCTAAAAAGGAGCTAAAAGTGGAATGTTTGGTTTGTTTCTGTTTCATTTTGGTGGCTAATACATCTAAATCATTGGAGGAAATACAGGATGGTCAGATCGTGAAATTACTATTAAAACGTAACGTCCAAATTTCAATAACTCAGCATGAAATTTTCAATTGACGTTCATGCTGAGTTACTGAAATTCGGACGTTAACTTTTAACAGTAATTTCACGATCTGGCCCTCATCCTATGCTTTAGCGGGAAAAACAAGCACAGCATGATTCTTTTGTGACTGTTTATTTTGGTTTCCTTGCATCGTTCTCAAAAAGAAAAAAAAACACTACTTTTTATTGGTGTTGTTTCAAGTTGTTTCTAATCCCATAGATCTGCTCCATCTGACCAGATCTAATCAGTGCAAAGACACAAGGAACCGTCTAGCACTGATTTTCATTCAATGTTTCGCTGGAGTATGTTTTACATAAATATAAAAAAACAAGAGAGATGACCTGTCGGTAAACAAAGCCTTATGTCGTATTATTTTGCCAAGAATGTTCAAAATATACTAAATTTTTTCCCAGAAAGTGTGTAAAATTATCTAAAATGGCCACTAATGCATTATCCAGTTTAAATCTCGCTACTGGGTGACTTTAAACCAAAGTGACCCTCTAAAAGCCCAGTTTACGATTAAATAACAGGCGAGAAAAACACAGATACTTCTCGCCGATACAGAGAGCCGAAATTCCGTCTATCGGGCATTCGGCTCAACCAACTTTGCAAATATTGCAGGAAGCTCACTTCCGTACTGGCAATCGAGTTTCTTCCTAATTATTTTTTTTCCAGATCTGTCACCTCTGACAGATCTGATTACTTTTACAATTTCAGTAAAAATTAACAGAAATGCGACGTACATTGTTTATTACAAATAATAGTTATGATACAAGATTTAATTGTAATTACAAACAACTCGTGACCTTCTTTGTATGAATTGCACTGTCAGCCAAATATGGCAGATCTGACAGAAACGTAATTCGGAAAAACCCTCTATTGTATGCCTGTTGTAGCAATCTTGACCTTTGTAGATTGTCAAGAGGAGACGTAACAGATTACATGGCATCTTTTGTAATTACACTAGCATCACTCTTACTGAGTCTCCATCTAATTACAAGTCAACAATCTGAACGTTAAAATAAGTTTCCTCTTCAGACTTAATAATACGCAACATCAAGTGCACTTCGTAAATGTCTGATGTTAACTCTGGCATTCATTTAAGGCAAAGAATGAGATTATTCAAAGTTATTTTGGTGACAATGGGTTCTTTTGTTTGAATGAAAGACACAGCATGGGATTCTATTGTTACAAAATGAAATCAATTCCAGGAGTGAAAGTCCTGTCATTTTGTAAACGGAGAGAACAAAGAAGAGAATAAAAGAATTTCACGCTGTGCTTTTGGTGCTATATTGTCCCAAAATGATAGGAATTTCACCCTCTGGAATAATTGACAAACTGAATATCAGTTTGATATCATAATCTAGCATAACAGAATTTCGTTGTTTCTGAAAGTTCCGAAATGATCATGTAAGTTTCTGTAACTGTTTTGAAGAACTTGAACTCGGAAAACAATATACAGGCCAAGAAAATCCTGTTAAAGCTACAAACCTGAACCAAGTGAAACTTAAACAATTCTAGCAACTTATGGAAAAATCCGCCAATGCCCACCACACCCTTATATCATTATTTCTTAACTTGCAACCATATAAAAACATGATTAATACCAAAAGAAGAACTTTCACATTTACACAAGGAATTAGTGCCTGTTATTGTGGCTACCTGAGGTATGCTTTCAATTAAGGTGATCCTTTCAATAAGCTTTTGTTGCTTGACCTCTGATTAGCGGAATTGATTTGCTAACGAACACATCAAAACATAGGCAGAGGCAGATCAAAGAAATGTCAGAGTAAAAATAAATGAAGCCAAAGAAATGACTCGATAATTAGATGGTATCTGCCAGTGTCCAGTCAACAAAGGGTCACTTTCATATGGTGATTGCATAGAGGTGACGGCACTGAGAATTCCTGCATGGTACCAAGTATTAACAATACGTTATATATTGGAGAATGGTAGCACATCTCACACAGGGTTGGAGGATTTATGCTAATCAAGGTTTTTCCTAATTCATGTCCTGTCTAATTTGCCTAATTAGGCTAATTAGGCAGAATGGAATTGCCTCATTTCATTACCTGTTTCTAGTTATTTAAGTAATTGTTGAATGTTTCACTGTAACTAATTATGGTATATAGATGTACTATTAATTGGTATACTGGTATAGTGAATACCAATAATTTGTTAGTTATCAACATTTTCAAATGTACAAAAACTAGTGAGATTTCAAGAAATAGTTTATTATCAATATTATAGCCATAAAATTGTCTAACAAATTAGGCCTAATTAGACGGGGAAGTAAATTAGAAAAAAACTCTAATGTTATGTAAGCACAGTTTGGGGATCAGATGAGCACACACACCATTACAAATCGTATCAATTGTGCACATAAGGGAAATAATCGAACTACTATAAGGTACCTTTTTAAAGTTCTGATATGATTTTTGTGCACTGAAACACACACCAGGAGGAAGTATTCAGACTGGAAGAAAGCTAGTCTGGGGAATTTGGTAGGCTTAAATTATAAAAGCAATCCATGTAACCTAGTAGACTAAATGCATGGCGTTAATATCATCTAAAATCTGATGATGTTCATGGCATTGTCAGCTTCCGAGACTAGTCTGTCAATGCGGAAAAGTCATGACACCTGATACCGGCAATTCAAACCCATATTTGGTGTGTTAAAAGATACTGGTGCAGAGATTACAATTCAATCGGTAACATATGTACAAAAATGACTATTTTGGTATAATGGACGAAAATGTGTCCGCTTAGGTTAGGATGGCGCATTGTGAATATTCGCTGTGCTTTTCATGGCGTCGACGTTCTCACTGACAGTACACAAAAATCGTATCATTTTGGAAACGAAGAGAACAAAGGAGAGAACGAAAGAATTTCACGTTAAGCTTTTTATGCGCTATTGTTAAACTTCTGATACGAATTCCATATACTAATGTATCCTGAAGAACCCTGAAACTCTGCATTTTACCAGGCTTGCATTTAGCATTAGAATTACATGTTTGTTCATAGACCCGAAAGAACATCAAGAGACTTGGGCCATCATGGTGCTAGGATGCCACTTTGTCCAGGTCATTTATGTTGGCATTACAAAAAAAGAGCAACAAGTTTAAATATTATGGTTGTGTATCAGTAGCCAACAAAGCAATAGATCAGATCAGAGATTTGAAAAAATACACAACAAAAGAGAGAACAAAAGAATTCTAAGCTGTGCTGTTGATGCACCGATCAAGGTTTTTCCAAATTGGCTTTAATGGAATTAGGCTAATTAGCCTAATTATGTTTTCTGGATTTTTTAACCGAAATTGGCAAATACCGAGAAGGACTTAAAACACTATATTCCTAATTATGATATTGAAAATTATACCAGAACTTTAATTGGAATCAAACAACAATATATTTCTGCAATTACTATGTCCTTTGAATTAGGTAAATTAGGCCAATTAGGTTAATTAGGCTAATTAGCCTAATATCGATAAGTAAAACCAATTTGGAAAAACCTCGATTTCCAAAAATTGAAAGGAACTTGATGATTCAGTACACAGACGAGGCGGTGATTCGATCAGTGGTTTGATCAATAGTTAAGTGCAATTTATGGCACTAAAGTCACCAAGGTGCAAATCTTCTAATTGATCCTGTGACCTCATCACACTTATCAGTAATTACAAGGAGAATCATACTTGTTGATCCGAGATAAACACAGGAAACACAAGGCAATTTAGCACGCACTGTCCGACGTCAGGCGCACTTATGTAAATTACACAGTTCAGTAACTAACAGTCAGGTAATGCACACTATGATCTAAGTGGTGGAGTCTCATGTAAATCAAGTAAATTACTCACTTGGGTAATCACAGGTTTAATCACGAGAGCTTATAAATTTTACATGTAAATCAAAACTAAATCAAGCAGCCCTTACGAATCGAGAGATTAAGATGTGTCCGGTTGTCCGTGCCGCAAAATTTAGATTTCACAAATGTCGGCAAAATTTTATGTGTCTCAAGTAAAATCACCGTTTATATCCCTTGCTTGGGTCTTGTTCAGAAAACAGTTGTTCCTCCAAAATCATTGCACAGAATTCGTTTCAATTGTATACATAAGGGTATATGGGAACTCCCATAAGGTGCAGTGTTAAACTCTTCATACGGATTTTCTGTACTGTGTCCAACTATTCTTTTAAATTCTATGAATCAAATCGGTTGTTTGATCACCCAAAATAGTCTTCTTCACTTTTGGGAATGACCCCCCCCCCCACACACACACACAGGTCACAGGTGCTGCATGAACGGCAAACTAAGTAAGCATTGTATTTTTGTTGCCTGTTAGGGGCGTAACATTACAGTCCTAATAGAGGTTTTTCCTAATTCACGGCCTGCCTAATTTAGGCTAATTTTCCACTGTATTTATGTTAATTAACCATTTCTTGATATGATACATAACCATTTCTTGATACGATACAAATCAAGAAATGGTTAATTAACATAAATACAGTGGAAAATTAGCCTAAATTAGGCTAAATTAGGCTGGCCGTGAATTAGGAAAAACCTCTATTGATCACACACGAAACAGCTATTTCAGATGAAATAAAAGGAAATCAGAGATACTTTAATGTACTTTATGCCCGTCATTGCAAGAAAATTCCGCTAAATCCAACGAGGTTAGAGTCATAATTTTTAACACGTGACATCTCGGATTCAAATCTGTTGTAATTACGTTTATTAAACCTCTCAGTAAAAGGTCCAGTCACTTTAATGAACGGATTTAGGAATTAGTAGAGTTATATTTACAGAGTGCATTGCATGTAAGAACACCTGTGCATGCCAACATATCAGCATTCCAGCTGCAAACTGCACATCTGAGTACTCATAGATGAGTATCACAGCACTCATCAGCATTCTAAGAGTAAATATTTCTCTAGATCTAGTAACAAGTACCTCAATATAAGCAGTTGTGTGTAAAGGATTGTTTGTCTTATTCCTGAGACTTTCATTAAACCGGATTTGCTTAAGAAACACTTCCAACTCCCTTAGAAATTTCATCTAAACCGAGATCATCCGCCACTTGCGGTAATATTCGTAGAGAATCAGAATTTAGCTAGGGAAGCCAGCAGAATACTAAAGTAGCAATTTGAAGTGTATCGTAAATGAATTGCAAAAGTCTCTCTGATAAAAATCTACACGAAGGATTAATCATACGGAATTAATAGCGAAGCAGGAACCGAGCTGATGGAGACAATTAATCAGCCGTTAATTCTGCTGTAAAACTCATGTTTATCTGGCGAACAATCGTGTCTAACAAAGTGTCGGATATTTGTAACATGTCTTTTAAAGTGTCACATTAATTTCTATTTTTATACAAAAAAAGCCCACCTCAGTAAAAGTTCATTTTTCTTTTCTGAAACCGGCTGAAAATGAACAAGTCAAGTGGGAACTCTGTACACCTGATATATACAAAAAATGAATTGATCGCATACGATTTAGTACGATTAAGTGCTACTAACATCCATAATGTATTCATATTAAAAGATAGTCAATATTTGCATATTCATATTAGAATAAACTAAATAAACTCCTAAGTGCCCAGCAGGGTTTTACTAGACGCACCTTACTTCATGCACCTTAAATATAAATGTAATCTATATTACAATATTTCAACCATTGAGGGCTACATTTATCTAAAATAACGTATTCCTAGTAGCGGCACAATAAAAATATGCTCTTTTTAATGTTTCATATAATGCAGTTCCACGCTGAGATTTTATTCGCCTCAATAGCCCAGCATAGAATTAATTATTCCGGAACAGTTAAAAATATATAGTAATTTCGTATCTGCTTCCTTTCTAAAGTTGCCAAATGAAAATGAGAACGATTGCAGTCTCATTTTTTGCAATACTTGATAATTTCTTGTCAGATCTAGTTCAAAATTACAAAATATTTAGTTCTAGTGACTGTTAGATCAATCAAAGGCTAAAATTCAAGATTAGACTTTAAATTTTAATAAGATTCGAGAAGTTAAGGAAAATTTCATTAACTGGTGAACATTTCCGTGCAAATATTGAAGCAAACAAACGTACAGCGTAACACCCTACGTGAACGAAAACAGATTCTGATTTATAAGTTGTGTGTTTTTCCCAGATCGGCTTTTTCTTTCAGTGATTTTATTCTTGGATTTGGATCAAGGTGTGAAATGGCAAATAACTGAATAAACATTATGTTTTCAAATGCCACCTGGAATACAGAAACAATTTTTTTCTGCTTTCCTGTTGTTTGTTAAATACATACTATTGCCACAGAAATTGTCAATTACTCTGATGCGATTGCAAATAAATAAATAAAAACTTGAAAATATGATTCATCTTATGGAAAATAGAATTGTGAACATTTGAAAGTAATAAGAATTTGTATGAATTATAGGTGTAATTAATCATTATCTAGTTTCGTATCCGCAGGGTGCGTAAAATTATTGTTTAAGGGCGAAGGGATTACCCTCTGATTTTCTATTGAGATTTTCAGGCGACGAGGAATACAGGATTTTCCATCTAACAGTTCCAAATGTTTCGTTAGTTGCTCATCGAAATTAAAACTGATATTGCATGGAATTGACACTTGTATAACAGAGTATTCCTTGTATAGTAAAAAATCCTTCGCAAAGTTAGAAAGGCGGTTTTCGTTCTGTAATCCTTTAATACCTTGGATATCCAGCTGCTTTATGACAGATTTTCTTGTTTTCTCTGGTACGAGCGGATTTTCTAAGAACATATGTTCTCTGTAGCCTGTCCCAACCATTTTGTCCAGTAAACCTATACATGTTCCAAACTTGTCGATAAAGTTGCAATCTTTCATGTCACAACTAAATGCTGGTAATATGAGAGTTCTGTTTAATATAGAAGCCAGTTGTAGACCATTCTTCAGAGCGTTCGCTTGTTCATCTGTGCTGAAACATTTTTGTTGAAAAGTCATCAAAAGATACTTCCTTTCTGTTGAAATGTAATATCTGCAAAAAATAAATCAAATACTATTCAACCATAAAAGTGTAGCATTAATCGCTGACTGTTTACAGTCAGATCAGTAACGATATTCTAAATCTGTACAGCTTGAACAACTGCCATCTAAAATACTGGTTGGCTGCGCTAAAACTTGCATCGGATTTACGGTCCACCGGTAGCTGCCTGTTCTTGCAATAAAAATAATAGTGAGTTTTTTCTAATTATTTTTGCCAAGCAAATTAAGCAAATTTGTCTAATTAGAGAAATTAGCCTAATAAGGAAAATGAATTGATACTATTTTTAGTATTATTACTAATATTCATAACTTGAAAGATTATTAATTTTAGGTTTCTTTACTAAATTTAGTACAATTTGAAGTAACTAATGTTAGCTTTATCCTAAAAATGATTTTCACTTGCCTGTCAAATTAGGCAAATTTGCCTAGTTACCTGGACTTATGAAATAATTACGAAAAACCTCTGTTGCATTTATAATACGGTCTTCAAACCATCACCAGGTCGAATATATCGTGATGACATTTTGTACTACAACAGTAAGATAATGGCCAGTGCAAATGCAGAATTGTGTATTCTTATGTGCCTTCTTAATTGTGAAAATATTAGTCTTGTTAAAACTATGTAAAACTGTGATTTGAAAATAATCCGAGAGGATTTTGAGATTAAGGTTTAAGAAATGTCTGGGTTGTGTAAAGCATTTGCACTGTCAATATTGAAATTTTAAATGATCAAATGTTCAATTACCTGTTGATGTCCATGTACCACATCAACTGCTCCTTAAATCTGTAGATTTTAGTACCGCGTGTGAATGCAATGTTGTTGTGTAACATAACTGCATTAGAACGAGGACAGCATTTGTCGTAGGCAAACGAACAACATGCGGTAGAATTCTCCTGATAAAAGTATTCCCGGCCACCATAAAATGTATTATTTCCAAGTAGCGTAATTTTCAGCTTATCATTCATGATTTTTATAACATAATTCATGATTTGCTGATTACTCCCCATTTGCTTTTCTTGGAGGTAAATCATTTTCTCGTGGAGTTCTATGGTCGCATTAGTTGGGTGCGCTAAATACACTCCTGAATTGTGGGTTGGCGTACCGTACTCTCGTGTGGTGGCGATATCGTAGTCACTGTAATTTTCAATATAAGGTAGAGGGTCTTGTAGAAAAACACAGTCGGAATCGACGAAAAGGACGGACACACCAGCTCGCAGGACATCCAAAACCGCTTCCGTTTTGTAATACGTCTTAGTGTTGTATCTCTTTGACCTGAATCTAGTGAATCCTTTCCCTATGGCATCATTTCCAATGTTGACTGCTCTGTTAAGAAACAAGTTTAATATTCCACATGTAAAATGAGATTGATTTAAACACCAACTACATCATAGGGAAACAAAATTGTTTAGAATCTGCAGAATTTTTACCTCTGAAAAATGTCTTTCGTAAGACACTTGATTTTAGTGTATTAAGTAGGTCAGGTTCAAGAATCAAGGCTTTGAAGTTAAAATCAAGGTCATAGTTATAACAATGTTCAATTATTGACTGATATCAGCTCATCTGATATGAGACAAATAGATCAGATCAAGTCGAGGTGAATTCAAAGATCAAGGTCATTTAAAGCAAATTGTCAAAATGTGGCTGATTTCCGTCAATCTTAATGTCCAATACTGATAGACTAGGTCAAGTCAAAACATAGGTCAAGGTCATTTGAATATTTGAAGATCAATGTTAGCCAAAATGAGTTGGCACAATAAATAAAATTTATTCTTTATACTTACTGTATATTTCTTTTTCTCAACTTCAGACAAGCATCTAAATCAGTACAGCCAAATATATAATTTTTTATGTTAAACTTGACTAACGATTTGTGTAAATTTAAAGCCAATCTCAAATAGTAGTTATCTGTAGTTGATAATATAATTAAATTTTCCTTCGCTAAATATCTGTATATCTCTGCATTGGTGCTGACATCTTTTACATTTCTATACACGTAATCCGATTTCATTTGTGATGAATTTGAAAACCATTCGCATGTCAAATAAATCAATAATATCCCAATTGCTGCAAAATGTAGCATTCTAAAGTTCCGCAATATCACCATTGTACTTCTTTTTGGCCAGTAAAGGTCCTGCTCAATATTAGGCAGGTTTAGCTGCAGATAACGTGACGTTACCAGGTCAAAATTTTAACAGAAGCAAGAAGCATGAATGGAAGTAACAACTACACTTTGAACAAATTTCTTACAACTCCAAGAAAAGTAGAAATCTAATCTATTGAAATTGACGGTTTTAGGCTTGTGAGAAAACAGCTCAATTTTCAGAAATACACTGTCACGTTAACTCACGTTCTTTCTTGTGTGTAAACTGTACTAAATATATCAATTTACAAGAAAAGGTTTACGTTTTAATAATGTAGAAAACTTAACTTCTGTCATTCTGTAACAATTATGAAGACATTCCTATTCAAATACTTAATCATAATGATCGGGTAACTCAAAACCTAGAATTCTCCATTTTCATGTCCTGCCTAAGGTGACTTGAAAGGCACAGTTGAATGTACCAGGATATCCTCTATCACGTACCTTACTAGTCATCGCAATAATGGGGTATACCCCTTTGTTGAAATTAAGGTCAGAGGCACTGTTCAGGTGCAAGAGATCTCTTTTTTTTCTGTTAACTACTCAAACCTATTTATCTTTTGTTAATTTTAAGCTGATCAAAAACTTAAGACCTATCTCTATTTACCAAATAGTTTTTTGAATTTGTTGGACAGTGTGAAAAGTAGACTAAACTTGAAAGTTAAAAATTAAAAGCCAATTAAAAGACAGTGGTTAATAGTCTCCCTGTGCCTTCTGATTTCTCAAATCTATTCTTAATTTATCCTAAAATATTCTCAATTCCCTTTGTTACAATTTTCTGCCTTACTTTCTTACTACGCTCATCTAAAGCCTGCATGAGTTACAAGGCACCTTAAGGGGAAGATGGAAGTAATTTCGGGGTTTTTTTTTGTTTAACTTGCAAAGGACAGTATGCAGATACTGTAACTACTCTTACAATGATAATACAGATCCCATTTACCAAAATAGTGAATGTTACGACACGAAATATTTATGGTTTTAAATAAACGTTTGTTACTCTAATCATATAGTTAACAAATAAACGTCTATGGCTGATGCTCATAAACTTAATGTTACCTTGTAACATGTTATTATAAAAGTTTGTTTAAGGAGTGTTCAATAGTTTTATGATATATTCACAACTTTATACAGACTTGAATTTATTGTATTAAGAAGCGTTGTAACGTTATGTCAATGGAC
>JBCAUI010539949.1:0-10875 GCA_038406195.1 Haplosyllis anthogorgicola
AGAGACTTCATATTTTGTACACATATGCACATATGTTCCCCCTCTATGCACAGCAAATATTATGTCACTGTGACATATATTCTTAAATTAGCAGCCATATTTGGTTTTTTCTTTGAACCTTTCTCCTGGACAAACAGTTGATGATACAGACTTCATTTTTGGCAGGTTTATGCATCTTTTTACCCTGTTTATTGTATGCAAACATTATGTTGGTGCCACCAAAAGTCAAGTTTAGCAGCCATATTTGTTTTTTCTCAAATAATTATTTTAGAATTCAATTTATTTATACTGTCTCTTTATTTGTGTCTAAGTGACATTATGTCCAGTATTCTTCTAATTGGTTTTTGATAATGCCAAATGAGCCCAGGTCCATGAGGACCTTTTTTTTTTGGCCTTTGTAGCTTAAATCCAAATTCAGAGAGCTTGTTTATCTGTTCCACTTATAAGGTTTTTACAGTGGTAACGTTTTGTGATATTCAAACCTGAAAGAGTTCAGTTTCCTTCTTCATATACATAGACTGTTATTTGATACGTCAAGTTTTAGGCGACTCTTAAGTTTAATTTACTGTAGAGTCAGTTCTTGTCTCATTAGCGCAACGAACAATCAAAATTGGCAAAAAAGGTCAGCAATATCATGTAACATGAACTGATACTGTACTGAAAGAACTCAAAGATCTGAAAAGGAAATAGAAGTACTTTAGAAAGTTGAATGACGCACTTTACATGTAAAATGGAAACGACACCTTCATCCAATAATCTTACTGGAAAATAATAAAAAGAGTTGTTACTGCAGTACCGTTAACTTATTTATGAGCGGTGCCTTAATTTCAACTTTGTTTTTGACAGGAAACTTCCAGGCAGCAGATAATGGGACCATCCTGAAGAAGCTGTGTCCTAAGGAACTCAAGTGTCTAAAGAGTTTAATGACTGACGTGCTACGACCTTACATTCCGGAGTACAGGGGTGACGTCATCAGGGATGACGAGAGTATCCTTTGCTTGTGAATTATATGAGGACATTACACTGCTTGCAAATTAAGACAAATTAAAGACGTTAAAGCTTCCCCTATTCAATCCATAGTCCTGTTGTCTCAAAGGGGTGGGGGTAACAAGGATTCCCTTCCAGATATATTCAGATGAATCTAGTGATGTTGGCACTAGGGATTCGGAGCTTGGGGTCACTGTCGGGTCAAAAGTGTCATGGACCTTCAGCGAACATCTGCCTTTCTTTCTTTTTTTTCTTCTTCTTTTTCTTTCTTTTTTTCTTTAATTTGTATTTTCTTTCCTTTGTAACATGTCCAAGGTTATTTTTTCCTTAACTTTAATATCTATTGTGACTGTTACTTGAACTTTTTCTGATATTACCCTGAAGCACAAATTTACCTTTTAGGACATTTGGACAGCTATGGTCATTTTAGTCGTGATAATAGCAGCTACTTATAGATAAAATAGTTATAATGCCATAAACATTACTTATTATAAAGTGCATAATTTGGGATAAACAAAGTTTTAATCTTGAGTAGCTTTCAAGAATACTCAAGGCAACAACTTGTACTTAATTTTACTTCTTTAAAAGCTAGAATACTGTCATAAAATGATTAGATTTAAAACTCAAAGCCCAACCGTTGAAGCTAAAAGGTTGTATGAAAACGGATATTTATTGAAAGGCACTAAACACTATTTGCTCTTAATATCTTATGCATTCAAGCAGCGAACATAACCAACTACTAAATACCGGTCCTTTGCAACTTCATGTCTAATCAGAAATAACTCAATTTTATATCATGATGTCAGCTGGTCGTATTAGTGAAACCATGAAAATTTGATTTGCTGTCGAAAGCATCTGGACATGAATAAATAACTACTTCTTAAAGAAAACCAACCTCATCATGATACGAAAGCGAGACGAATTTTATTTTTTGTAAAACGAAAGAAAGTTAATTCAAGGAGAAGGCAATATAATGCTTCTGTCAAGAAATGAGACAAATTCATTAAAAATATATGCAGGAGTTTGTGGGATTGTTAAGTGCTCATTGCTTGAACGCATTCGGTTTTGTCAGTGCAAAGCTTTGGTGTTTTTTTCCGTTTCGCTCGTAATTATATCCCAGGATTTATATCAATTTCATGCCATCTCCCAGAACAGAAATCATTTAAGAATGGATTTTCGCTTTCCGACATATTGCCACTTGGGAGGGCTCCCTTCTACGTACTAAAAGAATCATATTCAATCAAAATAAAACCGCTTGTGTAAAATTTGTCACGCGAGTATCAAGGCAGAATTAATAAAAGATAAATCGACAGCGGTGGTCGTAAAAAGCGTAAGCAAAGGAAAATTGCGTCAAAAGTAAACGTGTATGTTATATAAAATGCCGTGTGAATCAGTATTGTCGGGGGAAATATTGTTCATGCTGCACAGAATCTAATGTCTTTTTTAATGTCTTTTTTACAAGCAATTTGCAGCAAAGATCGATATGGCATGAGCAACATCGTTTAAATTTACATCTAACACCAAATGAAATGTTTTTGAATTACCCTGTTATTAGTGATAAGCATGACATAAATTGAGTAATAATGATAATGTTATCCAAGAATATCATTTATAGTCACGGTAGCTTGTGCTTGACCAAGTATCTTTAGAGATTTAAGTTTAGACATAAAATCTGTAGATATTCTAAGTATTGCATTTGGAATTCCTCACAGAAATGTATTTTTACGTGCATTGTTTCATGAAATTTTTTAAATTAATAAACTGAGAATTTCCTTAACCCATATAATCCAGAATACATCCAGATGCAGGATCTACTGTGTGAGTTTGAATCGCCATGTGTCATGGATTGTAAGATTGGCATCAGAACATACCTTGAAGAAGAGCTAGATAAAGCTAGACAGAATCCAAAACTTAGAAAGGTAATTTATTATACACATTTTTGTCCCATGCTTCCGTCTGCAGGTCTAACCTCGTGAAATGCAACTATTGTCTGCAAGAAAAGGTGCATTACGAAAGAAAATGTATGGGATATACCACATCATGGAATGCAGTTACTTAAAATGGAAAACAGGCTTAGTTGCTGATAAAATTTACATGTAAATCTTCCCCTAAAATGCACAGCCACACGGAAAATATAAACCCTCCACAGATTTATGAACAGGAGAGGATTTTATTATCTCCTCCGGAGCAGATGGAGCCAAATTGTGTAAACTTTACAAGCCCCTGTAGACTTTCGTGGCATGGTTTATTAGATCAGGAATCTACCCAGGATTCGCGAATTGTTGCTGTATTTAGTTGTGTGTTCCAATGGGAAAGAGGAGTGAAGCTTTATTCATTCATTTCGTTGCCAAGATATACACCAAAGATTAGAGAACCTTGTGCCTTTATGAACATTTTCATGATATACAATAGATGCTACAATTAAAATTAGACGTGAAAATAGCAATACTGTAGTCTTTCATTTAATGTATCAATGTTCAAACTTTTACCATAAATACTATTAACGCAGAATTGCGTGTTTTGTAGTATAATTGGGATCAGTAATCAAAGAATGTAAATCCTGGTGATTTTAGTACATAATGAAAAGAATGAAGAGAAGAGCTCTTGGTACGATAAGTCTCGGGCTGTTTATCAAAGGCATTTTCTTCGGTAAACGTCACTCCCTCAGTTTATGTTCAGCGTGCTGCTACAGCATGCATCATTGTCAAAAGGTGATTTCTTCAGTATATAGGCTGGTCGGATCTGAGGCCAGCAGGGACATGATGACAGGAACTGCAGGCTGCTGAAAATAAGGGCCAGAATAAATGAGAGCATGGAGAATCTTTACAAGGCACCATATGTATTTGCTGTCCTCTGGAATGGACCCCTTCTGTACCAAATTGTCCCATTATGTTCAATCAAATTACAACCTTTTAGATTGAAAGTCTCTTACAGATTTGGTCAAAGGTCGCAATTATTCTCCACATTTCTTTGGCCTTCCATTAGTCCACTTCAAGATTACCATCTCAGGGATCCAGGAGAATCAGGTACATAGGAATGCGATAGTAGCAGTGCGTCTGCACATGGAAAATATAGACAAGTATTTTAACCTTAAATGACTTTTTGTGTCAAATAATGACATTTATACTCAACTTCCCTTTTGCCTCGAGCTGAGTGCAAAGGAAGTCTTCATGACAAGGGGTATCAACTCACATGTCTTGTTCCTTTATCAATGCCATTCGAAAAGGCAACGTCCCTCTAATATTTGGTTTTGAAAGTCAGTGACGTAAAAGGTGAAAATGGCCATATCAATTATCAGTTTTCATTATGTAACACCAAAAAAGACCAACGATAGAAATATTAGAAGGTATTACGTAGATATGCATAGGTCTTACTTTGTGGATTCATACATCTTTTATTGGTTCTCGCGGTAGCATTCGTCCAGATGTGGTCTCTGTAATGACTCTGAGAGACAGGCGAACATACTGTCATTAAACCTGACGAAAGACTATAATGAGATCAATCTCAGGCCAAGCACCCTTTACAAGTGGATCTCTCTCTCCGGAAAGCCTCTTCTAGAATCCTTATCAATCCAGATTGATCCACCAAACTGCCCATCGATTTTTCCCACTCTCCAGAGGGACCCTATCTCCAGTCAGAATTACAAAACTAATGGACAACCGCGAATGGAAGAGAAACGAGTTCACTTGCTCCTGGTGTAACCTCATTTTCTGCAATACCTTTACACGTTTCACCGCAGTGGATTTTCAATGTAATGCCAGTGTAATATTGTTAAGTGCCCGCTTCCTTGGCCATTTTAGAGCTCCAACATACTGGATGACACGAACATGTCTGGATAGTCTGACACACATCTAAATATAGATAGAGAGCTGAATGGAACAAATGTTCCCTTAATGGCACTTACTGTTCCATTGATTTACCGTCAGAGTGAAGTGCGGGTAACGTATCATTGGATTTGTTTGACTTCCTTTATGGCTATATCATGATGGTTAATGCGTTTCGGTCTCGAGAGCCATCAGTTTGTATAATGCCCTGGCACAAAACTGTTCTAGTGAGTGGCAATTTTATCCCGCAGTAGCATTGTGCCATTTATAATAGTTTATAACATCATGAGGTGACACTGATTTATCAAAGCGTTTATCAAATGAAATTTACTTTTCCTGTAGTAAGGCTTAGGTTCTCTGAAACTTAAATGAATTATGTCATTAGAGGCGCATAATGCCATTAGCGAACACCAAGATTTCAAATTTCCACAGTGATGGATTCTCGTCACTTTCCTCCTGTTGCATTAATCCTTTATTTATTAATAAACATGGCAAGTTTCAATGAAAATAAATCGCTGGTAATAGAAATTCGCGGCCGTATACATGCGGTAAATTAATTCCCATTTTCTCCGCTTTATTTTATTAGGATATGTACAAGAAGATGATGGATATCGACCCGAACGAACCGACTCCTAAGGAACACGAAGCGGGAGGAATAACGAAGCCGCGATACATGCAGTGGCGTGAAACTATCTCTTCCACCTCATCACTAGGATTTCGGATTGAAGGAATCAAAGTAAGGCTTCACGTTTATCGTAACTCTTCGTTCTCTTTTACATCAAATAAATGACCGTCGTTACTTTGGAAAATGCTTCTTTTTTTTAATTTCGTGCTTTAACTACTGCGATTGGTACCTATTGGCTTTTCTTTCCTTGAAATGAAAATTCATTTTGAAATGTGAGATCCATTTCACTGTTCACTCTTTTCCGGACTTGGATTGACTTCCTTACCCGTGGGTTTTTAAGTCAAGTGGGTGTCGCTTTCGTGCTTACTTTGCGTGATATAACAAGGAGTCTTGTAGTCGCCATTAAAAAAACTCTGGCTAAAATCATGGCTTACACTCGGAAATGGGAAAGATTTACGTGTGCAATTAGCCTGAGGGAAAAGTATAAGATTTATACGGTAATGTTAACAGCCGATTTTACTGTGGAGTACTGAACGTAAATTTATGTAGACTTGCGTCGGAAACGTCCTCCTCGCGTCGTAAAACTCCAGCGCTGTAACACATAAAGTATTAAGCACAGGAAGACCTCTCGCCATTTTTCTACTTCCATTTCTTGTATTAAAAATAATTCAGAAAAGACGCATTTCAATTCAGAATAATAAATAGGTTAGAATATTGACTCACACACTATGTAAAACAGCTTCTTAGAACCCACCCAATGGTAACTGAAAAAGTTTGGGTGAGTTAAACAAAAACTGCTGCTTATATGAAGAACATCTATAACTCGTGTTACAGATACACGCTTTATATAGAAGTAGAAGCTAAAGCAGTACACTTCCTCAAGATAAAAGACAAAGCCTTTTTCTCATATGTCTCAGCATTAAAAGATTTTCAGTTAAATGCTTTATGCAGCTTCCAGCAAAATGAGACCCATGTGATAAGCAGCACCTGAATATCTGTGCCTGCAGTCAAATATTTCAGCTTTTTTAGAAAGGTGGCTTCCTTGTCCAAGGAGCAAATAGGAATCGACATAGGTATGTAGAAGAGGCCTAATGAGATGCCGTCTATTATGAAAATCTCAACTGAGCCTTGGTAACACATTTATACCTGTAGTTGATTACTTCAGTGGTAAATAAACCAAATTGTACAGCTATGAGGTCTGTATGGAAGAAGACTATAAAGAGATATACTATGAAACAGCTCTTTTTGAACATTGGAGGGAAGATTTACTGAAACCTTCTGATCGTCAGCTGCATGTGGAAATACTGTATTTGACTCTTGCAGTTAGGCAGAAAGCGAATTACATTTTGTAGTTCAATATCCCTTGGCAGATTCATTTAATATCATACCCTTCAAACGGTGATGGAAGATGTAATTTTCCCGATGTGGTGGTATTTGGAACATATGACAGAGCACAACACTTGATTCCCCAGGCTTCCATGTCACTTTCAACTTATATTAATGTTGTTTTTAGCCCACTTGAAAATGCGCTCCTCTACATATGGTTGATGTTGACATTTCACATCTTAGACTGTTTTACCTGTAATACTATGGTAAATACGACTGTAGCAGTTAATGTGTTACCATAACGCTTATGGCCTTGGAATCTTCTTGACTTGTTGAGATTCTTATGTGACATCTGGATGAACAATACGAGTGGCAGGTTGTCACGGGTAGATTAAAAACTTATACCCATGCGAGGGAATGATGCAGAGGTACATCTAAAGCGTAGCTCCATTACAATTAAGGATGAATTTTGTTTTCCAAATATCATGCAAAATCACACCAATAGGAGCACTAAAATGGCCATTTCCCTCAAATATTTGGGGGAAATGTGTTTATAACAAAAAGGCAGACTTGAGAAAGATTTTTGCAGGTTCTGGTTTTTGCAATAAATGGCCTCACATGCTATTCCCAATTACTTTTGTCGTCTTGCGTATGTTGATGATCAGTAATTACCCAAGGGATGTTCTGGTAAAGAAAATTCGCCTTTCCGAATCATTTATTTGCCGTTCAGATAGAATTGCATTTCTTCACGTTCTATAAATAGGCTTAAATGAGTAAACTTTCTCATTTGGGACACAGTGAATTTGAAACGCACGCTTCCCGTCTATCTGGATTTATATGAAATTTAATAGTCGAATTTAATAGTCGTAAGTTGTGATAACTTGAAAAACTACCTGGACATATCATTGCTAAATATAGCGCTACTTTCCAGGAAAGATCCTTCGGTAAATTTATTCATTTAATTTTTGAGGGAAGCAGGGTGGGAGGCTATTTGGGATTGGAATCAAATTTCTGGCTCTGATTCTACATGTTAACAGAAAGAAATTTATCGTAATATGTAAAAGAAAGCTCGGCATCTGTTATGTTAAAGTACCCCGAGGGGCGATCATCAATCTTTTATATCAGTGAAGCATACTGTCGTCATTGACCTAAAAAACACATAAACTATGTGCTTGTAAGGATATTGTTACCGTGTGGTTACGTCCAAATAAATGTAAATTGGAAATTCAATGACGTTTGCAACATTGTTTGTAATTGACTTTCATATGTTACATTTCTCTCTTCTTTCAGAAAAATGAATACCATTGTACAGATTTTAAAACAACGAAATCGAAAGAGCAAGTTCTGGAAGCTTTCAAAAAATTCACCGAAGAAAATAAAACGATACAGGTACTTGTACTTTAAATTTGTGTTTTTTGTATCGATTAATTCTGGAGTGGCCAATACAACTTATATTATTATCTAATACAAATGTAGTAAACTAAACATGTTCAGAATGGAATGTAAATTAATAGAGATCTGATCAGAGTTGTCCGTGTGGAAATGTCTTATTAGAATACATAATAGATTGAAAGTGCATTAGCAGTCTTTTAATTAGGTGCTTCCTTCATATGATGTTGAATGATTCGGTTTTACATTTCTTGGATAACGTCGTAAACACGTAATACCCCAGTCTGTGCTGTACAAAAACGGGAGTAAACCAAGTTCTCGCATTCTTAGTCTTTGACTCTACTGTTACAAATAGCAAAATTGACAATGTCTGTGTTGTAGAAAAGACAGTTGATGTTTACCTCAATTTTGTTGAAATTTTTATATCGAACGAGCAGTGAAATCGAAGAAACGGAAATTAGTCATCCATTTGTAGGCTTCGACATATATTCAAGTGCAAATTATCTGTTAAGATTAGAAACATAAAGTTTGCGTTTTATGTTGCAGGAAATCCTTACGAACGACAGACAGCCATCATTGCAGACACATAAATGCATTAACAATTAATCAGTTTTGTTGTCGCTCTCTTTTTTTCCAGACCAGATACCTGAGGAGATTAAAAGCAATAAGGGCTACGTTAGAATCATCCCCATTCTTCAAGACAAATGAGGTGAGTTGGGTACACTACTGAATTAAACAATTTGATCGCTCTGATGGTCAGTGTATGAAGTGGCCAAAACGTTTTCAAGTTATAATTTTTAAACTGAAAAACGGAGATTCGACCACCCGTGCCCTCTTTTTTCCATTTTTTCTAACTTTGAAATGACACAAAATGCAAATCAGAGATTTGGTCACCATTTCATAACTTTTTAATTTTTATGTTTTCATGTTTTATAGATACATTTCATGCCTTAAAATGAATAAAATCTAATACAAATGGGAAAACAAAAAACTTCATTTATCATTTTTAGTTCCATGGAATAGATGTAAACAGAAAAATGATGAAACAAGTTATGCAATCTCTGTTTTCCATTTTGTGTCATTTGGAAGTTATGTAAAAGAATGGGAAAATGATGAAACGGGTGATTGAATCACCGTTTTTCTGTTTTCAGTTCAGAAAATCAGCTTGAAAACGTTTTGGCCACTTCATACTAGACCTGTCAAACTGCACACATTTTCTTAACCGGTTAACCAGCACAATTTAACTGATTAACCGAATTAACCAGTAATTTTTTTGTCACCTACAGAACACAACAATACTCACCCAATATTTTTTTATAAAGCATAACATGAAAAACCAAACATTTCTTTAAAATAAAAACATAAATTTTGTTAATGTCAAGGCCTGAACATTTATGTCTGCCAAAATTACAGAAAAAATTTCAGTGTTGTCCATCAATTACACATTTGTGTCAGTCACACTGTATCAATTTCACTACAAAATTCATAAGTATTGTCTGTATTTTTGACAGACACTTATCTTTAATAACTAGGAAGGGAATTGTAGTAATTTTTGTCTTCTTTACTTTTTTGTCAAAATTTGGTTTTGGTTAACCATCGGTTAACCATGGTGAATTTTATCTAACCGGTTCAAACCGTCTTGAAACATTAACCGGTTAACCGGATTAACCAGTTAAACTGGACAGGCCTACTTTATACACGGACCCCTGATGTTTGCTGGATTGCTTAAGTCAGCCTTACAGTCCATCTGAATAATGCCCATGACAGAGTCGACACCATATATTTCTTGCCGTTTTCTTGTCTCTTGTGTAAAATCACAGTAAAAACTAACCTTTACAAATCTGCAATGCCGACATTTATTTTATTTGGTAAATATAGCCTTTTCACCTATACTTATAGGGTATACTTACAAATAATAATTTTATAGTATTGAAAACGAAAATCACGTTATTGTGAATAGCCCTTTCAGTTCGTTCATTGGCATGGCATTAGTCAATGTGCATAACTGTCACTCACCTAACATATTGTTCAAGCCAAATGCAAAATATGAGGAGTTTAAATTTGATACTCTATTTAATATACATGAAATAGGAAGTGAAACCGCAATATTACCTGACCTATTTCTTTATATTGATCCCCGGAGGAACGGATTAGGAGGTGATACCTTGTCGGAATAAATTGCCAAGCAGCTTCGAAAGCACGCAGCCAATTACACTGATAAAAGCTGTATTTAGGTTTTGTTCCTTACCAGCAACAGCTGCTGGTAAAATTTGACAAATTCCGCTTGATGTCATAGCATGAGGCTCACATTCTCTTACCCATAAGATGAAGAAAGTTAGTGACTTGATTTTTGTCGCCGTCTTACAGCAGAAAGACCAGTTTAAATGCCTTAGTTGCTTTTTGTTGTGCAGCAGCAAAGAGCTTGCATGGCAAAGAGAAAGAAAGAGTTGACGAGAAACTGACGATCAAAAGCTAAAAATAATTAAAAATATATTTGAAAATATGAAACTGATAATTGCGCGAAAATCTCTGAAGTAAGGCTTTCACATCGTTTAATAATAAACTCTTAGTTTCGACCCAACTTTTGATATTATCATCAACCCAGACTTTTTCCAGCAGATTTCGTAATGCACATTAAGGGAATTAGTTTACAAAGAAATAAATATTCCTCAGGCTGTCTGTTAATTGAAGAGAAAATGAATTCATCTACAATACCTTGTTTGT
>JBCAUI010539960.1:0-10875 GCA_038406195.1 Haplosyllis anthogorgicola
TGGCAGGTCATCCTGCAGACAGACCCCCCTGTCAGGAACGTGACACTTTCGCCTCTTAAATTTGTTAGTAGTATGATTTATATTTTGCTCAAAGAAATATTTGATTTGTTTGTACTTTGTTATTTACAGGGTATTATAGAGTCACCGGATAAGCAGTTGACGTTGAACGAGATATACCAGTGGTTCATGAACACCTTTGCATTTTTCCGTAAAAACCAAGCGACGTGGAAGGTACACAGAGTTCCTCGACCTGAACTGTCGACCAATGTGTCGCAGTATCTGTTACCAGATTGTACGAACGAGTGGAGTGCAATCTGGTCACCAAGGACGTTCCTGAAAATGTAATGATGTTCGAACCCAATCAGTAAAAAAGTATAACAGATATTAAAAGTTTTTTCGAAATTTGCCCTTTTCTCCAATTGCCGTTCCTCCTGAAAGGAATTGCATTTTGTCCGTTTATGCGAGTTTGGCAATGAAGAAAAAAAAGATATTTATATGTCTTAGATGTCGCTCTTATAAGTAGGCATCTTTACACATGATTGGACTGAACTAAAATTGTAAACATTGAGGAGCGCCCTTTCGTTTAATCATACGTCACTTAAAATCAGGAGAGAAATAATTGCTTTTATTGTAATTTTATTTGTGAACAGGCTATCATTGACTCGCCCAAACGAATGTTAACATTGAATGATATCTACCTGTGGTTTCAAAGGACATTCAAATATTTTCAACACAATGAATTAACGTGGAAGGTATTTTTTAAAAAAATTACAGCAGCCTATCTTGCTTGAAACTGCCGTGATCTGCGAACTGTTCTCTGAAAAATGCTCTGTTGCAAACTAGTTATTTTCTTTTAGAAGAAGAAAAAAACCCAATACAAACAAAAGCCTATGCTCCTATGCGTCATTTTAGTTGAGTTTGCCGTGAATTGTTCTACCTCAAGATCATTACGGAAAACAAATACTCTAATAGAAGTCTTATTCATACCTTTTGTAAAGAATTCTCATCTAAACTTAATTGAACATAAATGAGAATTTTCCTTTCTTCAGAACACACTTTCCTCTTTACTAATTAGTTTTACATTGTCTAAGTTTATTAAAAGAGTGTCTATCCTTTGTCTTAGTAGTTATTTGCCCTTTACATTAGAAGTGGCCGTATGAGGTAAAAGCTTTTTATAATCGCGATTTTGAATATTTTGACATTTTCCCTACTACTTCGTTAAAAAAGCTTATATCTTTTGCGTGTTTTTTTTTCCTGGAAAATGAAAAAGGAAAGTTCTTTTCACATTACGAAAAAACAGCAGGAGCAGACAGTGAAAGAAACTGGTTTATTATTGACAACTGGCTCTAATTCAGTTACAAAGTCAAGCGAGACAGTTGGTCAGTTGTTTGACATAATTAGCCTTTGAACTGGTCCTTGTTTTCCTGCGTTCGATACCCAACTTTAAATCAAGTGCAAAAATCAGGCAAATAGGCAACAAAAAAAGGCACAAGGTTAGGAAGTTGACTCGAAATTCATCCCAAATGGGTTAAGAGTTTTAATTCATGTTTACACAGTTTGCCTAGTCCTCCTTACTTCCGGAGCAACTTTAGGAAATTGTAAGGTTTCCATGGCAACACAGTAGCTACATCAAACGCCCGCAGATTGGTCAACTGTGTGATGTGGTTAGCCTTTTCTTGTTTTTGGTCATTTTCGACTACAAATAAAGCAGACAGAGCACAGTAGAAAGATTTTACAATTGACTGGACATCAGTGGTCTCCATGTTGAAGCAGTCAATGTAAGCCTTTTCACAAGTGAACTTGCTGGTAATAAAATGAAACCAAGAGCTATTTGTGGCATTCAATTTAATTCGCTAGACTGAAAAGTAAATGAAAACTTAAGAAAAATATAATATGAAATAGGAATCTCAATGATATCTGATATGTCAAGATCATGTGAACTTTCTCATGTAGGACCGCCCCCAAAGTTAATAAAAAATATGTGTGCAAAGATCTCTTTTAACTGCTAGGCCTAGTCGTCATCGAAAACCCTATTGAAATTTGAGGGTGACCTTAAATGAGAATGTTTACAGTATTTGTCTGTGTAGAAAACGATAGATATGCTTATTATAGATGAATCAGTGCATATTAGACAATAATACAAATTGCAAAATCTGCTGTGAGAATAACCACTAAACCATAGAATTGTATGAAATCTCTGAGTTACTTATCTTTGGTTTTATTTTTGGTTTTAAAAGGGTAAAAAGTAAGGACCAAAATGACATCGTAAATTTGCATGGTATTAAGTAGGAATTTATTTGTTATGTAGAATGCAGTGAGACATAATCTCAGTCTACACAAGTGTTTTATGCGAGTGGAGAATGTTAAGGGTGCAGTGTGGACCGTCGACGAAGTTGAGTTCTACAAGCGACGACCACAGAAGATGAGCGGGTTTGTAGTTGTTACATTTAGATATTAGTCTTTTATTAATCTTTTACCTATTTTTTCCTTTCCAGGGATGTTTCTGTTTCTCTTTTTTCTGTGTCTGTGCAGTTTGTTGTTGTTGTTGTTTCCTTTTTGGTGTTGTTTGCTTGCCTCATTTTGCTGTTTTACCAAACACGTACGTGTACAAATGTCAGAACCCATCGTTCGTTAAGATGCGTCACATGGAAAGTGCGGGTTGTGTGTGTGTATGGTAAGACAGTGAAATTGTGAACCCCAAACTGAGATTTTACTCTTTTTACGAATAACATTTCATAAACTGCCTTTGCCTTTTTCACACGATTTTCCTATCTTCTTTTATTAAGTTTTCATTTTGGTGTTGTAAGGCTAAATATGTATGACTTTCAACGGGTTTTCCCCTTGTGTATTGACTCAGTTTGGTGTTTGCATGCTTTTCATCTCACCAAAAAATGTTTTGTGCAGTTTTTCTTTCTGTACAAATTTATTGGAAAAGTTTTTTTTCTCTCCTTTCTCTGTGCACCGAATTGAATTTCAACCGCCAAATAAACAGAATGCTGTTCGCACCAACTTGTCGCTGCACAAGTGTTTTATTCGGTATGAGGATGACTTCGGGTCGTATTGGATGGTCGACGACTTTGAGTTTGTGCGGCGACGGCATCTGACCCGCGGACGTCCCCGCAAGTACAATGACAATGACACTGCACATGCTACTGCCACTACTACTACTACACCACTGCTACCAATACCATTTCATCCACCCATCTCTACACATTCATCCATGTAAGATTACACCCGTCTCTCTATCACACAACCTGCGTGTCGAGTAGCTGCTACTGCTGCTGCTGCTGCTGCTGCTGCATTCGTCCATTGAGCCTGTCTGTCCACCTATCTTACCCTTTTCTTTCTTTCTCACTCTGTCAAATCTTTCTAACCATCATGTGACTAATATTCCTGTCCTTCACCTAACGAAGTTGCGACATTGAGATGTTTGCCCGATCGTAGTTGTATTTACACTGGTTCCATGGACTTGTCACAGTTCCGTGCACACATGAATTTATTTTTCAGCAGCACTGACTAGTCAAGTTTAATACTGGGAATAACGTTGTCCCATATTGCTTCTTACTTTTAAAAATTAATTGGGAGGCGTGTGTTAGTTTTAATACTTGATTATGCTGTGAACAAAATTGAACCACGTTTAATTGGGTAACATCTATGGAACTAGGTAACTGAGAATCAGCATGGATTCTAGTTTAGAAAGTTAACAGCCACAGTGCATTAGAATTTAGTTGTGTATAAAATAGATGGATTTGGCATGACTAAATTTCAGCTGAGCAACGTTTAAAAGGAAGGTGGAAAACGGGAATCTCTATCCGTTTAGATAAGTAAACGATCTTATCCTTGCCTAAAATTAAATAAAGGAAACCTTTACACGTTACACCAAAATGCCATACGTCAGAAGCTTTGCTGTGAAATAACAACTGAGATTTGCATGATCACAAGTTACGAAAGATCCAACATTTAAAAGTAGTGTTAGTTAGAAAGATAAAAAAAACCCCACACTTCGTTGATTAAACACTCTTTTATTTCTTTTTAATTTCCTTTACCCGCTTTCGCATGACATTCCATCCTCCTAACATGTCCAATCATTAGATCCTTCAGTTTTGTGCAGTGTTATTTTCAAAGTACAATAAAATAACGTTCTGTTTTGAGCATCGTGATGCTGATTCGGAAAAGAATTGAAAAATCGCGGAATTAAAACACTTAATTAGATATTGAAGTAATTAGTGGTTGGCTTTTCTAGGTCATTTTAGACGTAGGCATCGCTTTTGTAGAGGTAATAAGTAGTTTGCCTACGTTCATCAGATTTGAAAGCGATACAAAAGAAATAATAATGAAACATAAACAAATATGCATACTTTGACCGTAAATTAAAATTGACTTTTTGTATTTTTTGTCAAGTATAAAAACAACATTAAACCATTTCAGAAATGTGGACTTCTGAACAAGATCTGTTCTGTTACTTTTAATATCCATGAAATCGATAAGAAATTACTCAGTATATTAATATTTGGTTTTCGTTTATTTTTAGGAATGTCACTTTAAAGAGTCCAACAATGCCAACTTTATACGGAGAGTCTCTCAATGCCAGCTTACGGGTAAGTATTATAATACGCGTGTATTATACATGCTATCCATAAAATACTCACAAATATTGGAACGAATATTCATTTGGCATGTTTTCTAAAGTGTATTTTGCTTCGCGAGTTCACCGCTTAATTATTATATTCCACATCCAGGCGGCACTTAAGGACAGCAACTTGCCGCTATTAAATCAGGGAAATATAACACCAGAGATGTTAGCAGCACTAGAGATGGGTATAGATCTCAGTCAGGACTCAAATGACTACGCGGAGGACCTATCCATCAGCCGACAGAGTCCCCAGGATGAACTCAATACGTCACAGGATATCAGTCGCAACCTTTCTAGGTAAAAGTTTTGTGATATTACAAGAATCATATTGAACAGAATATGTACTAGCATCTGATCAAAAGAAAGGTTGTATTGTGAATATAAAAACGATACTGACACAGCAGAGGTTATTATTAAATATAATGATCTCCTTTTAACAGAGAAGGCAGTTTATCAGCGCCTGAGGGTGGAGTTATAACTGTACAACCCGAAGCTGCAGCTCGTGAGGAGGATATGGAGACGCATCGTTACAGTCAAATGGAGGAACGTAGTGAAGAACCACCAGCTCCATGCACTGAACAGGATGGTATGTAAAGTACACGTAGTTTAAGATCTAATGACAGTAGATGATTGAAATTTAACCGATTAAAAACTATGTGTAGAATTTTAGCTTAAATATGATTAGAAGTAGATCTTAAATATCGAGTTTCAGAATGAGTATGATTGGAAACTTAGTTACATTTTTACACAATTCTTCTGCTAAACTGCCATTGCACCAGTCTGATATCGCCCATGTGGTCTTGCAGTGAGGCAATTAGTTGATCGGCAGGAGCAGGAGCAAGTAAAAAGTGAGAGGGAACTAATGGATGAACGGGTTGCAGCGGGTGCAGGTGAACAGATGCAGGCTGTATTTTCTGAAGCGCAGCCAGTATTTTCGGTGCCAGGGTCCTCTCAACCACCTCAACCAGATGCTCAAGAATCATCAGAAATGGAGGACACAACAAGCGACGTTTCTCAAACACCACAAGAGGAGTTGAACCATTTAGAACCTCCACCGCCTCCTGTCAATCAAACTGAAATTCCTGTCTAATTGGAGGATTTCAACTGTTTTTAATATGTTCTCGTTGCCATAGGAACCACCACATAACCACGTGTACAAATGCATTTATAATAAATCAAGTGAACTGTGTGTAAATTGAATAAGTTCTCATTTGATTTCAGTGTCAAGATTGACTGAAAACATATTCCTACAGCCTTGTCAGATAATAAAATAATTAAGAGAATATTACAAGGTATGATTGTGTAGGTAATTTGAACGGTTGTATATATACGAAACTGTTATAAACTATTATCACGGTTAAAGTGCTGGTCCGATTAATCTGTATATACAGTGTATAATAATAAAATATTGAAATTTTTACATTTGTAAAATGTATGAAGAACTGGTACAGAGTATCAAATGTAGTAACTGGAAGTTTGCAATATTTTGACTTTACAAATAGTAAAGATTTTTTTAAAAGTTCTTTTATTTCATGAAGGAAAAGTGCAAGTGACCTAACAACGGCAAACCCAATAATGCTTATGATGTGGAGGGTTATGCATTAGGAGCTTTAACCATTGTATAAAATAAGACTGAATGTTGTAGTTGTGTAGATACCTATTATTAAATGCACTGGTTTATACACTACAAATACAGATACAACTTGATTTGTTGTGTTTTGCCAAAAACTGCCAATCTATATTAACATGGAAGTATTTTTTGTTGTGAAGAAAATAGATCTGTACATTACATCATGGTTGTGTAGTCTTGCAAAATCGGTTTTTAAATGTGATTCAATTCAACTTAAGAAGCAATGCATTTTCCACTGTTGGATAGATATTCCTTGTGCCGTATATCTTCAGGACTGAAAATGTGAAGTTGAAACTAGTGGACATAACAGATTATTGTATTTGAAGGTCAAATTCTAAGTTTATTCCCCACTTATAAATTGAACAGAGCCTCATAGAAATGCACATTACTCTGTGAAATTACGTACATTTACACTCAAAAATGTGTTTTGGCAGCTATCATACGCAAATTTATGTGCCACTAGTGAGCTACAATGAACACTTTAATGATATACTACTTATGGTCTAGTCTAAGCACAAGAGTTCAAATATTTTGCTATGTCTTTATTTATAAAACACTGTTCAACTACCGATTAAACTTGACGGTGTACCATAGTTCCAAGCAAACACATTGCAAACTAAAAATGCTTGACAGTCAAAGTACATAAATTGCCCTTAGATCTCAGGTGTTGCAAATACATATTCATAAAAATTAATGGCTTATGTGCGGTGCGTGGTTTTAAGTGGTCAGTTGCATGTAATACAGTTGCAAATTTTCTTGCATAAATCGCTACCAAAGAATAACTGGTGAATTAATTGCCAGCTATATTTTTGTTTTTCGTCCGAATTCATTGTTTGTGTCAAATTTACTAAATTATTGAGAATTGCAGAATTTGGGTGCCAAAAACAGTGTACAAAATGTAAGATGAAAATTTGCAATGAAAACCCAACTCAACTAATGAATCAAAACTTCAAAAAGAAGCGTCACACATCTAGTGAAAATGAAGCCACATAGTATTACAAGTTTAACATGATATTTCTGTTACTTCCCGCTATGGTATAGACAAGGTATTGTGTCTTGTTAACTTCAAACATGCCTGTACATATTATCATTAACTGTGGATATTTTTACTAATAGTATTTGGACCAAATCAGCTTTTAGTGGTTACTAAGCATTATGTACTTTTGTTAATGATTTTACTTGTATATGTTGTACATATTTTTTTTAGATTCTATTCACTAAAGTCCCTGTTGATTTAGTCCCATAATATTTTACATCTCCGTTGAACAAAAAAACCAAATGGTCTTGCCCTTTTTGTGTCATATCAAATGGCAAATATTTTTCCTCACAAATGTGAAGTTGTAGATAAAGCATTCCGACTTTTGGATAACCTGAATTTTTACGAGTAATTTTTCTTCATTCGATTTTTAATGTTCAAAGAAATGTTAAAAGAAAACACCAAATTCTTGCCTCCAATGCACGTATGCGTTGTGCTGTATGTTATTGGTACAGTCAAAATACATAGTTTTGCCATTTGAACCAACAATTATTTGGACATACCCTATTTCCGCTTTACTTGTGCATGTATAAATCAATTTACGGCAAGGAAATGGCAATAAGACATACAATAATGGTGATGTTTTTGTGTTTATGAAAAGGGTTTACCATACAAAATAATCTCAAACGTTTTGTAATGATTAAAGCAAGAAGACTTGTAGAGTATCTGTGATGAATACGAGTAGTTCTTTGTGCCAGTCTGACCCAAGGGTTTAAACAAATGCTGGTATTACAACTTGACTCTTTAATGGTACAAGTCTTGGTTTCATTTGATTCATTTCTCAATTGAAGCATGATTCAACATGGCCTGCGAATTCCAGGACGTCTAAATTTGAATCTACGTCCGTTTTTGTGATGCCCATTGGGGACGTGCCATGTAAATCATGTTGTTATATGTAAAAAAAAAATCCACGCATTTTTAATCCACGCATTTTTTTCTCAAAAAGATGTAAATCACATACTTCATTAAAGGGTCAAGGTTAATTAACTATGTCTCAAAAATCTGTATCGCTCACAATTTTGTAGCTTCTGAATTCCAATGTAAAATCTTTTTGATGTGCTTATACATGTTGTTATCTGTCGCTTGTTCCTGCTATATGCTTCTCATAATTTATATTTAAGTGGATATGGCCTAAGACATGTCACTTTTTTTCTTTAATATACCGTTTTTGTTACAATATTGTCATTATTTTCTAATGCAAAATACCTGCTGCATTGTCCATCCCAATGTATCTTTGTGCTGTGAATTATTATTCGCTCGAAGTAGGCATGAGCAGCATAATAATAAACATAGAAACTTACACAATTGACGTATTTCTTGAATAACATGCACAAAGCTGAAAATAACTTGGTTCAGACAATTAATGAATGGACGGTACTTGATAAAATTTGAAAAGTAAATCTAGCAAAGAGTGAATTGTAATCGTTAGACGGGATTTTTGGGGTCATTGAATTTAACGTCAAGTGCAACTCTTATTCTCATGTACGATGGTATGTTTACATTTCAATAAGATTGACCAAATTTTCTTTCTCCTAACGGAAAATGATTTCTCTTGTATTCAGGAAAGGAGGTACACTTACCTATGGAGTTAAATATTGTTACTCCAGCAATACCAGAATGAGACGGCACATAACAGTTGATGTGTGTTTACACTCGCTTCTCTAGTCACTGATTGAGATTTTACAAATTAAAAGGAAAATAATGCGAAAATAATATTTTAAATCTTTTCAATTATAGTAATTTTATCAGAGTATCCTCTATTCGAGATCTATTTGTAGTTTGGCAGTGCTCCAAAAGTGCACAACCGAAAAATTGATATCGGAAAACGACTGTTGGGGGTTCTCGAATTTTTAGGATAGTTTCAAATCATCTTTCAGACCTTTTTGACAGAATCAGAGACTATATTCATTATCCAATGTGATTTTTTTGTAATTATCGTGTTACATGTACCGTATATTGCCTAATTAACGAACATGCGCGTAGGAGTTATTTTTGTACATGTGCGTTATTTAGGAACCACTGCTGCCAACTACCAGATGGCTTGTTTTTGAGATGGCATAATGACACCAAATATTCATGATTTTATAAGTCTGTGTTTATGAAACAAGGGTATCTAACATCTCCAAAAATATCAGTCTACGCAGTAGGTAGTAGTTTTAGTGAAAAAGTACGATAAATTACAAGATTTTTTGCATTACAGACTAAAGGTCTGTAGTCTATGTTTACATAAAGTTCCATAAATGAGCCAGAAAAAAGGGGGTGCGCGTTAATTAGGCAATATACGGTATTTGAAGTAATGGTCATATTGTTGTCTAGCATACTTTATATCAATGAATACCATATCACAGTGAGACAGTACGGAGCCTTAAAAGTTACATTTTGTAAATGAACTGGCAATTTTACCTTTTTTGGCTCTTTATTTTAAGTGTGTACAAAATTTGCTTGAAAAATTAAGAAAGCAATTGTAGCGATTGTAAAATACAGAACAAAGAGATCTGGACAAGGATACATGGTAGATATGACCCTTCCCTTAGCAATAGATATTTTATTGCAGTGACATGTAATTAAAGTATCATGAATAAAACATTTAAAAGAACGACTTTGTTGCAGTTGCTAAAAATATGAAAATGCAGTGAGTTCAAATAACACGTCTGATCCCAGGGGTCGCGCTGGAGACCAGGGATGAAACAATCGATGCACTCCACGGCCACGGCCTGGGAGCGCCTTTCAGTGCTGGGCATTCCTCAGCCATGGCCGGGGAGCGCGGGGCACTCCCAAGCCTAACCTGGTACAAGGTACAGGCGGTTACATACATGTACTGCCACCCGCAAATTCAAATAGTGAACTTCCTCAATCTGCTTACTCACTAATGCTACTTTGGCTTTAGACTGTGGTTCAGGCTCATGTTTAGAGGATGATTCACTGTGGGGTTGTGGAACCTCTCGCGGACAGTTACCAAACTTTCATCCACGTTACAAAATCATTCTAAGGAACCTCAACCAGGTCCTGCAGTTCTTGTAGGATATCAGCTGGTTTCACGTGAATCTAGGTTAACTTTCCATCAAATCTACCTAATCTTTCAAATTTCCTTAACTTTCCAGACAGATGAACTGTCTGAATTTAAGATTGATTTTGCTCTTGTACCCATCTTCAGTTTACACATAACTCTTTTACTTGCCAGATCCAAGATCAGTCCACACGATGAAATGATTTGTTGAAAATTTCTTAAATACTTAATTCCAGATTGATATACCCGAAAAAATTGGTAGATTAGTTAAACGAGATTAATTAACAAAAGCCTATTCGAGGTTTTTACTAAATCAGTTTTTACCAATTAGCCTAATTCACCTAATTGAATATGTCTGGTTTTAAAACAAATTTTAGTAATTATATCAAAAATAGTAAAACTAAAAGTTGTAAGATTACTCTTTAGTGTATATTGATACTTATTTTACTAAAAACTCTGAAAAACTACAATCAGCAAAATTACTAACATATGAATGTATTTCTAGGTGAATTCATCTCAATCCGATAGATGTATTACTTGCGTGAAGTAAGTACTTTTCGACAGTATCA
>JBCAUI010539971.1:0-10875 GCA_038406195.1 Haplosyllis anthogorgicola
ATGAATATTAAGGATTCATTTCGGAGAAAACTGCCGTAAAAAAGCAAAATGCCGCCCAAGACAGATGCCGCTCAAGACAGATTCTACTGTACATGAATGTCAGTCACAGTAAAGCCAAGGGGAACTTACATTCGTGACCACATTTAAATTGAAAAAAGAACTAGTGTGTAGCCTGTGATTCCATTTCTACATGTATGAAATAGGGGTTTAATTACATCATTGTGCTTCATATGAAGTCAATGCAGGTTTCGAAATAGACGTCCGACACATGACAATTATATTATCCAAATTTTTAATGTGTAAAATAAACCCAGTAGAGCTGAAGATTGCAGTTATGGACATCTTAAACCCAAAAGCGGGCTTCATAACCACTTAATGACTGCATTAACTCGGAAAGCCTGAACTTCGCACACCTGTCTAATAATTCACTGAAGTCGGATGAAGTTTTGTTTTTATCCGACACCGTGTCGGATAAAAATTTAAAGACACTTCGAAGCCTGTCAATGTGATCAACTCTGCCTCGGAGGGTACAAAGAAACGTTTCATGTGGCTGCGAAATGAAAATTACAGGTATCAATGACATTATTTTTCATGGGCCTGTAGACAGTACATAAATTGGTGGTAGGATGATGAGATCCAACTTTTGCTTCCCAAAAGTGTAGTAAAAAGGAGAATGTCCTCTCAAAGGAGATATAAATACAAACATTTAATATCAGAATATGTCACCCAAAAAGTTTCGTTTAAGAGAGAGTAACATTCAAAGGAGATGTCGCTCAAAGGAGGTCCTGCCGCACTTAATAAAATACTGTAGCTTTAACAGCCATTTATTTATCTTCGTTAAGGTAAAAGCAGCGAGACCATTTACATGTTGGGAATTTCGTAACTGATATTAATTAATTGCAGTAAAATTAATGAGATCTTACGACCAGACTTGTGCGAAGCTAAAATGAATACATCCAGAAACGATGTAACATTGCAAGAGATCTTACAGGGAAGTAAGTAGCGTACTCAGGCGGATGCAAGGAGATGGGGATGGGGAGGTGTGTAGCCCCTCCAATCCTACAGCCTAAATTTAATTATTTTCAAGGGAGTTTTGCTGACATTCCCTGTGGGGACTTTCTAATACTTACTTTTTGGCTTATTTGGCCAAAGAGCCTATAGAATCATGAATTGTCTGTCGTCTGTCGTTGTTGTTGTTGTTGTTGTCGTCGGTGTCATTGTCCAGCGTCATTGTCTGTGCACAGCTACCTAGAGCACACTATTGATCATAGAGACTTCATATCTTACACACATATGCACCAATGCACTATCTCAATGCCTAGCAAAAATTATGTTGCTGTGACCATTATTCTTAAATTGGTAGCCATATTTGTTTTTTTCATTGAACCTTTCTCCTGGAGATGCAGTTGATGATACAAACTTCATATTTGGCAGCTTTATGCATCTATGTACCTTATTTATTTTCTGTAAAAATTATGTTGATGTCACCTATATTTGCAGTTTGGCAGCCATATTTATGATTTTCATAGGTCACTTTTTTGGATTTGATCTGAGACACTTAATTTGTATCCATGTCATATTGTAGCTAACTGATATTGTCTTACTTTTATGATAATGCCAAATGAGCTCAGGTCCATCTGGACCTATTTTTTATTGAAAGTTCTGTTAGCCTTACGCTTGACTTCCACTCTTGCCTGTACAAGCAGTTCCATTAGATTCACTTCCACTAACCATTTGAACTTGATCTATGTGTACCGCACTGGAAGTAAATCCAGACGTTTACCTTCCTTCTGAAGGCCTCAGAAAAACACACCATGTATTCAATAAGGAAAGAAATAGACTTGTGTATTGGGTTGCAGGTTTTCATAATGATATTTTTGCAGGCAATAGCTTGGATAACACAAGGGGCTTAGGCTTTTTCTAGACAGCTTATGGATCTGGCTTTATATTTTTCCGCTGTTTGCTGTGTTGATTTTACGTATTTTCTCGTTTTACGATAACAATAGATTCTAGTCTGGATTCTGTAGTGTAATATATAGGCGGTTCCGTGTAATAGAAAATTACTGTTGACATTAGTTCACATTGGCACTTAGTACATACGCGTACATTAGCACCTGCTTTGAACGGTCACTAAATTTTACAACGAAAAGTGGCCGTAAAATACGAGTGACCTTTCAAAGGAGAGGTGACATGGCGGATGGTTTCTATTATTCTCCTAATATTTTGCCATATTGCTATTTTGAATAGCAATGCAAGTTACATTGAGATTGAAACTGCTGGAGAAATTTACAAGAAATATATCAACAGATACCTCTTTGTAGACAAACTTATGCATTCAGAAGACATTTTCCACACATTATAAATGTTTTTGGTTAATTTTAGTAGGAAATGCTACAAAATGTTTTAAAATGCTTTACAAAACATTGTAAAAATTATGGAAAATACCCACAAAATGGCTGTAAATTACCAGATTTGGTGGCCTTATACCAAGGTGGCCGTAAATAAACATGAAATATAAGAAGTTACAACCAAAACTGGCCGTATAAAGCAGGTGACCGCCCAAAGCAGTGACCGTTCAAAGCAAGTTCTACTGTAATAATTTTTAACATTGTATCGGAACAATTGTTACATTCAATGACAACCATGTACATCACAATGTTTAATACCAATACTTAAAAAAGTTTCTGCCTTTTCAGTTTGTTTGCTCAACTGTCAAACCTGATGGCGTTCGCCGTTGTGTTGTGGTTCGATTTTGAACACTTTAGTCAAATAGAGTAAGTATTGATTTTCTTTTGTTCGAATCGTTCGGCAGGTTGCATTGATCTGTCAATGGGCCAGCTAACTTGGATGATCATGTAATATGAACATTCATATTCATTTACCGTTCATTAAGTATTTGGAACATGGTGATGAAACAAGTGTGCTTGGCTTGGCGCCAGTTGCTGGCAAAAATCGGATGAAAGTTCATATTGCATGTAAAAAAATAACACGAAGTTTTTGTTACATGTAATTAAAATTTCCTATGATTCAACACTGATTTTCATATATTGGTTGTATTGATGTTTATCACTGTGGCAATTGTTGCATGGCATTAACCGTTGAACAGCATTGTTTTAAAAAGTTCCATCTTGGCAAAAATAACCATCTTGGCAAAGAGCTTGGTGCTTTACGTGTCAAACTAACATGTTCACGAAACAGAGGAGTCTTTTGTGAGACCGCATTAATACTTGAATTTACGTGTACTGTTGCTTTACCTTCATTAGTCTCTAAAATAAAAGAACTTATGAAGATTAAGCTCACGAGAGACTCCATTGTAAGTTTTAAATCGTTGATGTGTCGATTAGATGCACATAAGAATGTACATTTCATTTGTTCTGCCTTGCAAAATTTTATTTCCTTTTTATGATTTTTTGTGCAGGAGGTTTGTAGTGTTCGTATTTTATATTCTTGTATTGTAGTACTAAGGTTCCAAAAACTAAAAGTATTGATCGAAAAGTATATAATAAATCATAAAATACATGCATAAACAATGCACGTTGTTTTTTGGCAAACGCCAATTGAAAATGAAGATGCATGTAATGAATTGTCCTTGTACACAGTGAGAGATTCCTTGACAATAGTCTGCTGTCGGTTGCGTAAACACAAGGATGCATCTGTTTTCGTGTTTACTTCTAAAAAGAATAAATTACTTCTGATGGCATAGTTGTATTTGTTCGAATTGTAGTGCGGTCTTACAGAATCAATTTTCATATTTGCGCCTTAATTAAAGGTGAAAGTTTAGACAGTTTGAAGGTCATAATGAAATATGACATCAAATAGACATGAGAAATAAAAATAATAACAACCAAATTTAGGTACATGCCTTTATATGGGCTTGCACTATGAATCAGACCAAGACGACCCATGCATTACATGTATTTCGTCAAAACTAGACAACAGAAACATTGGCAGATCCAAAGGCACAACCATGTGATGCAATCATTTTTGCGTAAAAATCACCAAAAACTGCATAAAAATTAAGAATATTTAGGCCATAGGAGGGAGTGCGTGCCTTTGGCACTCCTGGATCTGCCAATGAGAAAGGGGTCGTTGTCGTTCACCATAATCTCATGTAGAGAAGTTATTTCGAAAATAATCAGTAATTCGATGAATGTTAACTTAGTATAGCTTATCAAAAACATAATGTGCACAGTAGTACTTCTTAATAAACTGCAAAAAGAAACAATATGTAAATTGCATCATTCTAATTTAATCCTTTCAGAGGAAGTTAAGTTGTTAAATTATTTCGCGGATAAGTGTTCCGTATTTTTCCCTCAAGACTCTGATTATAAAATACTTAAAATAAGATACAGATGGTGGTTGTAAATATTACATTGTTGTCGTAAGGTGGAGGTATATATGTGGTATGCATGCCATAACGTCACTGATTGAGATTTTTATTCCCTTCTTGAAATACATGTACTATTTTTCATGAGCACGTTTACATTTTAGAGGTACGGTTAATGGACTAGACATTATTTGATTTGGTAATATTTAGCAGAAAAGTTTTGAAACTGTACAAGTACGAGATAAAAGAAAATTATTAGATTCTCACATTAAATATTTTCCACAATTTATGATGATTGTCATTGACTTGGCATCTTACAACCCCATTTACAGAATTCATCCAAAGGAGATGTCATTGGAAGGCTTTCCCTTTTTCCTGGCAATTGCAATTTACTGCTATGAAGTAAGTCTATCCTCCATCGCTTCAACTGCATGAGACTCGTAAACTGAGTGAATATTTCTATTATTAAAATCATCAATGGTAAGTAATAAGTCAGTATATTAAAAAATTATTTTTAGGGTGCTGGTATGATCTTGTCCCTGGAGGGTTCATTACATGAAGATGTGAGGCATCAATTCAAGGGGTAAGACTGATATTCATCGTAATTAAAAAAATAACACGTTTGATGTGTAATGACATCGTTTGAAACTAAAAATGAAAACATATTCCGATTAGTTTTTGGTACAAGTTTTTGCAGAATGTTTTTGGTATGATGCAGTGAATACCTTAACAATCGTCTGTTCGCCCGTGACAAGTGAATTTTGCTGGCGGACAAGTTGATTTTGAAACCACTTGCCCAGATGGACAAGTACAAAATGTAACAAATACAGTAGAACATGCTTTGAACGGTCACTGCTTTGGGTGGTCACCTGCATTTTACGGCCAGTTTTGGTTGTAACTTCATATATTTCATGTTTATTTACGGCCACCCTGGTATAAGGCCACCAAATCTGGTCATTTACAGTCATTCGGTGGTTATTTTTGGTAATTTTTACAATGCTTTGTAAAACATTTTTAAAACAGTTTGTAGCATTTTCTACCAAAATCAACCAAAAACATTTATAATGTATAGAAAATGTCTTAAGTTTGCATAAGTTTGTCAATAAATTGACGACTTGATAACTTTCTTGTAAATTTATCCTGTAGTTTCAATCTCAATGTGACTTGCATTGCTATTCAAGGTAGCAATATAGCAAAATATTAGGTGAATAGTAGTAACCATCTGCCAAGACACCTCTCTTTTATAAAGTCACTTGTGTTTTACGGCCATTTTTCATTACAAAATCTAGTGACCGTTCAAAGCAGGTGCTACTGTACATGTTATTTGGGTCTTAAAAGTAAGAGCAATGATACATATTCTGTTGTTCAAAAGATGTCTTTGTAATTTAATCGGGTTCCTTCGTGGATTCATATAGAAATATGTACTTTGTATAACGGTTACCTTTAATTAATTAAAAACCATTTAGAAAATGCGGTTGGGAAAGTCAATTTTCATTCGGGCAAGTCGTTTTTCGAACCACTCGTCCGGATGGGCAAGCAATGTTTCATTCTTGGGGTATACACTGTGATGTACAAATATTTACATACGCATAGGCCACTATCAAAATAAGAACTTTTTATTCTTCTTTTTCAGATACTTCAAGTTAACCATGTCCATTGTCACGTTTTTGTACATATCTTTTGGCGTTTGCGGTTATCTGGTAAGAATACATTAGTACTTTGGCCTGTCTAATGGGTAATGTTTATAAAAGCAACGCACTTCACGCTTCATGCATGATATGGCCATGGATATACTTACAGTACAATAGCTTGAACTTGTCGATCTATTGTAGCTAGCATTAAAATTCAAATTTCTCTTCTTACAGTCGTTTGGACCAGAAACCAATGCCATTATCACGTTAAATCTTCCAAAGGGTTCAGCATTAGATTTTTCCATGGTGGTGAAATCCTGTTTGTGTCTTGCACTCTTTTTTACATATCCAGGTAAGTAATTTTTGGCTCTTGATGGCATAATTGCCAGCAACCAAGAAATCGTGAATTATCCGTCATCGTCAAAGTTTGTGCGCACTGTGTGCACATCACAAAGGCTTCATAATTTTACATACATAACCTAACCAAGAAGCCTATCAAGCGTTAGGTCACTATTTATGGGCTTAATTTAGCAACCATATTTGGACTTTTCCTTCTACCCTCCCTCAAAGAACACAGTTAACTTTAAACTTATTTTTAGATCCAGACACACATTAGTCTTTATGTCCTGTAAAAATTGAATTTGTAGATATTTGTTGAATTTGCGTTTACTTGACAAGTCATTTTAAATATTTTATGTGACACAGATTTTACTGTAACCTGGGCTTACAATGCTAAATGAGGTCAGAGCCGGTGGAACCAATTTTTTTGTCATCCACACTACAGCCGACATCCTGCATTTTGTATGCAAAATTTGTGTGTTTCTCAACAATAGAAAAAAGTACAAGAAACAAGAGACGTATTATATAAACAACATTTCAATTAGAATATGCTTGTTTTCACAGTAATGATGTTTCCTGTCATCAACATCTTAGAAACACAGGTCATTCACAATGCAGCGGAAAATCACAAGAAGGGGGTGAGTTTCCTTTAAGAAAAATGCTACATGATTCTTGTACCAGACGAGTAGTTGCCAAAGTGATGAAGTACATGTACTTAGTTCACCATAATAACATAAAATGTCGCAAAAAATACATGTTGTATGTACAACTTATCTAACGTACATAATGACAGAGTTATAATTAAATAGAACTATATCTGGCTGAGCACTAGCACAGGATGGGTTGATCATTAACCACATGATATGCCATTTTATTTCAGAATATACTACGGTTCTTTATGGTATTTTTAACTGGGTTAATTGTACTTGCCGTTCCTAACTTTGCCAACCTGATGGCACTTGTTGGCGCTACCTGCTGTACAATGATTGCATTTGTTTTGCCCGCAATATTCCATATGAAAATATTCAGGGGGTATGTACATCCAAACTTAAGACATCTTTAAATACATACACGTTTGTAGTCACGCTGTATAAATGAATAGTTATTATCACCAATTATGAAATATGACGGATGGGAATTCTCTCTCACAATTTTCGTTATTTTACAGGGATCTCACAAAATGGCAACTTACAGTGGATGTATTCTTGATAGTACTGGGTATATCAGGGTGAGTATTCGAAAATTAATTTATTAACTACAGCTACTTCAAATGCAGTATATTTGTACACATATACGTCATTTTCACAAAAAAATCTTATCATGCATCAAAATAGAAGACTACTAAATGATATACCATAAACAAGGTGTTACGATATCAGAATGGTTTGGTTTCGTCTTTGTAGGACAATAGTTGGTACTATGGATGCATTGGTAAGGTTACACGAGACTCATACAGGAGGTAGCAACTCAGAGATATTATCCACTGTCGTAGCACCAATCAACACAACTAGTGCAGCACCAAGAATACCACTGCGGAATGGTTCAATTACAAGTTCTGTTGAAAAATGGGTATCAACTGTTCCAACTCAAATGCCAGTTACAATTAATACAACGACCAAAGAGTCGCAAGTTGTGCCAAGTGCTGCCACTCCAGTTGCACAAATAGGAGGAAAAGTGGCAGTAACCGGTGTTACAAGTAATTCTCATGTTACATTGACAACTACAGTGAAAGACAATAAGGCTGATGGAAACAACACGCCGGACTCGACACAAAAGTCAACGTCCACAACGTCAATACTTGATGACATTATGTCAATAACTAATAGACCGGAGAAAGGAAGACGGCCACAACGAAAGAAAAATGCTGGACGTTAACATTAAATAATTAAGTATTTAGGCAAAAATTCTGTTAGTAATGTAAAACCGATGCCAGTTCAAACGGGGTCCACTTGCCAGCTTACTGACCTGGCAATAGGCTGGGTACAACAGCAATTACGAAAACAATAAGTGCAGTCACCTCCCAATGTTACTACATGTATCATCAAATGTGCCCACCCCTCACTTCAACTTGGGTTTTCTGTCCATCATTTCCAAGTCACAATGTCTGTCAGAGAACAAAAGGAGATGTGCAATGTATCACTTACAATATGTCCTGCCAGGATGGAAGTATCCGTGAATAACCTTTCACACTGTCAAGAAGAAAGTGTAAACTACACAATGCTACTACACAATGCTACAACATCGTCTTGCATGAGGGCTCTTCGTTGTGTACCATTGCGGTGCCTAGATAATTAATCTTTTGTTTAATTGTTTTGTAGATGCACCCTACAACTCACAAAATCCATATAATAATTTAGCTAGCAGTATTTTGTCGGTGAACCACCTAGCTACAACTCTGTTATGCATTGATAAGAAATGTCGTTTTAGGTTCCAACATAAAATGCATCCTATGCTGCATGCGTGTTTCATTTATTTCTGCTCTTTTGCAAGTGTAATTTTGGGACCAACTGCACAAATGTATTCCTAACACTCACATACAGTAGTATTCTCCGCATTTGTATGTGTGAAGGTATCCGTAATGCACTCTTCAAGCTCTTACAGTGGTCAGTATTTAGGTCAAGCTTAATCGTATCAAGATTCAAGGGTACTGTGATAAAATCAGGTCAATGTTTGACTGCTATTTTCTAGTTTGCTACGTCAAATTGGAATATTCATAAATAAGGTAGAAGTCACTTGACTGAATGTCATTCATGTTCATTTTAATTAGTCGGGACATTCATAGATCTGCCGAAGAGTATTCTGCAAATTATTTATCCTTGTTATTTAGATATATGTACACGTGTTCTATTCAAAATAGATTTACTGTTGCATTAATTTTTAGTAAAGTTGTTACTTTATGTTTAAAATTATTTACTTTTATTTTCCTACGTTTTAATTTAATTTTCCCATGAAATTTCATTGATAATTAATTTCATTAAAATAGTGTGGTATCTGACGGTAAATCAAAGGCAATGTTAAGTATGTTAAATATGTTTACATGTAAATACAATTACTGCAGCAAATACCCACTAGAAATTACGTACTATTGAATTAAAACTGCAGTGTCGATATATTGAGGACAAACATTCTCGTTAGAATTATGTTTTGAAAATGAATGGTTGTTATTAACTACAAAACAAAAAAAAAACCTTGGGTGTGGTGTTGCAATTGCGTTCCTTGAGAACAGAAATCCGATTGAATTAAACTTTCGTCAATTTCCTTCTTCTTTTCGCATACATTTAGATGTAAGACGGGACCAGATTTCTACTTTAAATGAGGTGCATATTGTACCGGGAATATTATACCATATTAGGTGTATAATTGTATATTTTCTGAAGTAAATTATTTTAAAGTACATAACACGCATTAAATTTCATTTGAATGTTTATCTGTGATTGCTGTTATGCATAAGGAACTTTCTTCGCACGCACGCACGCACGCACACAGCCACGCACCGGTACAATTTGAAATTGACGCAATCGCCTTTATTGTAAAAGCATTCCACTGTTTGTAAAGTTTGTCGAAAACGAAGTCTGATAACAAGAAGTCGTAGCAGAATTTCCGAAAAATTATTAAATCCTGAAATATTTTTATCACGTATGTTAATACATTTGCTTGTCACTACAGAAGATTTATTGCCCAAATTATCTTTATAACGGACATCAAAGTAAATTTCTTCAGCATGTTTCATTTTCGGTACGCAGGTACCTCTACAGCGGTCCCCGCTTACATTGATATATTTGGCGACAAGAAATTGAAAAGCGAGCTATCGATTTCAGTGGGGAAAATCTCTACAAGAGATTGTATCGATATGAGCGGGGATGACTGTGTATATCAATATCGATATAAGCAGAACAATTAATATGAGGGTCTATTAATTTGGTGCCGAAAGAAAGTATCGATATAAGCGGGATATCGATGTAAGCGATATCGATATATCCGGGGAGGAGTGTACATATGTGAGCTGATGTTGCAGTATCGAGGTCTGGGTCAATTCAAGGTCACACCTGTTTAATAAATCCATCACGCGTAACGTTAATAGACTATATTGACCGGCACAGTAAAACACCCGTGGGTTCAAAACGGGCAGATCCACCCCACCACCCCAATACACACACCAAAGTAGGACCAGGTAGCCCGGTGGCAGGGATGGCAGGCGAGGACCTTCGCTGGCATGGCTGGTCTGACTTGGCAGATGAAGGTCTATGCTGCGCGTGATAGTCTACTTTGCCCAACAAGGAAAGAATTTGCTCGTTTCAGACTGCCATCTGCCAATCATATCTGTTAACCCTTGAGACAAAAAAGATAATGGACGTATAAGTTTCTAATGACGTTACAACTTGTAGGGTCATAGGACATACTATAAAATTGCGCGCACTGTTTTGGAATAAACCCAGTCGAATCACGCGCGAACCTTAGAAACTTATATCTCCAATGTTATGCCATTTGGGGGCCAATTGACCATTTTTAGCACAGCTGAAAGCGTTCAGCTGTGCTATACCAATCGTTATGTCGTTGTAGTAGTCGTCGTAGTCGTCG
>JBCAUI010539982.1:0-10874 GCA_038406195.1 Haplosyllis anthogorgicola
TCTTAGACATTTTGTATCCTTGTGATATTGTGACCTAAATTGCCTTAAGTATTTTGATAATGCCAAATGAGCTCAGGGCCATCTGGACCTATTTTTGTGTATCTGCACGTGTAAAAGATGCTAGCGCACACTGAAAATGTATACATCCATTGGTACAGCATGCTGGTGAGCGTTACATGTGTTCTATGTATGGGAGAAAAATAGAATCTTGAAAACAGTGCTCTTCATAATTTTTAATTTCAATTACATGTATGTGAGGTGAGTAGCTGAGGCAACTTGATCATTGGCTAAAAAATCCACGGACATCGCAAGTTTAAAATGGGTACCAGTGGCTGCAGAAACTGGATGTATGCTCATTCAAAGTTTTTAAGTTGTGAATATTTATGAAACAACATCTTTCCCGCCGTTTCTTATTTGGCCAATTTTTCAGGCAAACAAGACCCCCCTCAACGCAGCACTGATTGACTCACACAGTCAGCACATTAGAAGTTTCCTAACCCTTTGATTTATTTTTTCAGGCGAACAAGATGTCGCTGAACCAGCGCGGTATAGATAACGACCCCCTGACGTTCACTCTGATTGACAAGACTCCGGGGTCGGACCTGCGCCTCGTCATACAGGCGCCGAGTGAAGACGTCAAGCAGAACTGGGTCACGCAGATCAGGTCCATACTGGACATGCAGGGAGACTTCCTTAAAGGTACGCACACATACATGCATGCACACATTGATACATAACATCTAGATCAGGTCCATAATGGACATGCAGGTAGACTCCCTAAAAGCTATGCATGCAACCACACACACACGCACAGATAAGTCGGGTATACACGTAAACTACCAGCGCGTCTTCATAAACTAAACGGGCCGTCCTTAACGGTCCAACTCTTAACGCTGTAATGTTAAGCCAATGAGGCTAACGCTCATGGAAAACTCAACGCATGTTAAACGGACCAATATTCATGTCCGTTTAGTTTATGAAGACGCGCTGTACATTTCAGCTTGTACATATTGCTTTACTGCAAATATCAAATCATTTTAATGAAAATGTTGCTTGCTTGACAATATGTATGATGTGAAAATGAGAATTGGAATACGTGTAAATGCCACTATGATTTTCCACTGAGAATAAAACAGAGTTTGACGCCATGTTGTATTTTCAGCTCTACAAGCGCCGATAGCGTACCAGCGCGACCAGCTCACCAAGGAACTGTAAGTTTATTGTATTATTGTATGATAAACAAAGGTCTCTACCTAATTAAGCAATGTGCTAAATGTCGCGCTAAATGTCAAATTTCGTGGTGAAATACTATTGGCATATTATGTAGAAACTAGTTTACAAGGTAGATACTGATAAATATCATAAATTCCAAGACTTTGTATTTACAGATTTAAAACAAGATTTAAATTTTACCTACATGGTTTCTAGGTCAGCACCAGAGTTTGGAGCACAACAGCAGCAACAACAAGGACGCAACTCGTTGTTGCGCAAAACGCAGAGTCAACCTCAACCACAAGGGGGCAAGGGCAAGGAGAAGAAGCACAAGGGAAAGAAGGGTTCAAAGAGCGATCACGCCAACCTCAGTGGAAGCAGTAGTGATAACCAGGACAGTTCGCGCAGCAAGAGTTTTCCGAACCCGCTCTCCCTGAGTGGAGGGGCGGAGGCTGACGGGGACGCGAAACACCAGGATCTAGAGAGGAAAACGTCATGCCCCACTAGTCCCACAAGTAAAGACGGTGACAAGCCAAAACTTGAAAATAAAAAGACTGCGCCGGGCGCTTTAGGGGGCAGTGTCGCTGGGCACGCGGGTGGGGGCTCACCCAAACCCAAGCGAAACATATTTGAAGGACTAAAAAACACGCTGCGACCCAAATCTAAAAGTCAAGACAATTCTAGCAATTCAGGCGTAGTAGCCGCCTCGTTACAAACTAGTAGTAATTCTGCCGCTGCTGTTACCACGCAGATAGCGACAGGGGGCGTCAGTAGTAGCAGTCAAGTTTATGCAAATATGCATTCAATGCCAGAACTCAATGTAGCGGCGGATAACGGGGAAGCGGGTGCCGCGTTGAGCCCAGAGACATCTAGTGGTGCTAATAGTCATGACCGGAAGTCATCCGGAGGAAGTATTATGACGTCATCAGCGACATCAGCAGAAGGAGAAACTACTACTACATCAGCAGTAAGTCATTGACCAATAGAAATACCCGACACAAAAACAATTACTTGTAAACAACTAAACGAGTAATTACACTACGACTACCATGCGTTGGACTTCACTTTCGGTTTTGAAGATGGTTGTCAAGGAAGTAATGGTTACCATGCCAGCAGCCTACCTGCAAGGGGTGGTGTACGTAAAATGGTTACCAAGGGCAACTTTTGGTTACCATGGGTTACTTATCGCAAGCTGAATGAAACAAACCCACCCATCCCATCCTCCTCAAAATAAGTCAATGTAACATGTTCTGCTGCCCTTTACTGGAAAATGGAAAATGAGGGAAATAATGAAAAGAAAAAAAACGGGAATTATTCCAAAAAAATAAAGAATACTAATGTTCAAAACGTCGCAACTTTACGACTATTATTCTCGGTTGTTAAGAATCTGCTGCATTGAGCAGTGAAACGGTTAAGATTTACATAGCGCAACCCACATTAGTAATGTAGTCAATGGGTTGCGCCATGTAAAACTGAGAGAAAAAACACAATACATAAGAAAGAACAAAATCATTGCGTGATTTACTTTTTTCTGTACCCTCCATGACAGGGAATGTTAGTTTAAAATGTAGTCCACATGACCCTGTGCTGGAGGGTAACAAATACTATTACACTGCACATGGCGTGGTATGCGTGCGCGTGTGTGTGCGTGTGTGTGCACGCAGCCTGTCTGTGTGGGCGAGACTTTTTTGAATGCATGATTTAAACGACTGATTATTTATTAATAAAATACCACATTGGCTTAACACCTGAATCTACACGAAGCACTTTTACTACCTTTGGTAAGTAATAACTTGTTACGGTTAAAGTTTGTTGTTACTGCGCTAAATTCAAAGAAGCGCATGTGAGTATGCAGGGCAAACTGTACATATAATAAACCTGTACATACATCATTGTATAGAACGTCTTAATAGATGGTTGTGATTGGAATAGACAAATTACAAAGATGAAAATTCTTCATTTTTTTGAGAAATTGAACAAATTGTATTTTTTTCGTCTCGAAGATTTCAAGGTCAAAGCATAAAATTGATTAAGATATATATGCAAGTTATCAAGTCGTCTTTGTGTGAAAAGAAAATAAATGTTGTACATTTATCATTTTTAGCCACAAAAATGTAATAATTGTTGTTAATCATTTCATGTGGTTTTTAACTTTTTCTTTAATTCAAAATTCTTTCTGAGAAGAAAATCAAAGTCTGTACAGAAATAAGTATGTAAAGTGAAGGTTAGTCTCGAAGATGTAAATATCAAGTTATTCGTGTCCATATTTTTCAGTGTAAAATGTACAGGAATTTTCTGCACAAAAAGTTAAAAAGAAGACGAACTTGGTTTTTTTAAAGAAGATGTTAACTTTTCACAAAACGTTTAAAAAGTGAAAACAATTGAAAATTTTCAGTGTTTAAATTCAGGTGTTAAGCCAAAGTGGTGTCTGGATTGTGACAAAACTGATCGGGGTTTTCTGCTGTGATGAAAATTTATTTAAAATTGTGTATGAAAATTGAAATAATTCATTCCTTTTGTGGTTTTATGAGCCAAAATTAACTTTTAATGGGGCCGCCACTCTGTTTTCTGAACAGAGCCATTATCAGTTTAATTCTTGTGCGCGTAAAACCACTTAAATTGTGGACTGTTTCGTATTTTAAAAGTTGCTGCCAGTTCAGGCATTTAGAGTCGAGGCAAAAACATATTTTGGACATTTCGATTCATTTTAGAAAAAAATGTGACGTCATTAGAGTACTTTAGATTTGATGACGTCACTTTCTATTATTACGTCATACATGATAGAACTGGTGTTTGGTTGGTTGGTTAGGGGTAGGGGCGTAGAAAAGGCATGTTAGGACAAAATTTGCAGAATACTTTGCTTAGTTTTGCTACAATATATAAGAAAGTACTTCGTTAAATGCAACTTTTTACTGCTGGTAAAAATAACGTCAAAGTAGTCATGTTTGTAGCTTGCGTCGTTTCAAGATGGAAAAAAATGTAAAAAAATACGAGTAAAATATGACTATAAAAGACTCTTTGTGAATTAATTAACAAGAAATTGATATATCCTTGTCACCAGTTGTGAAAAGAAAAAACACATTTTTCTTTTCTTATTATTTTCTTTTTTGTTTAAGTCTTTGTGTACAGTACCATGTAGGGTGTATCATCATTATTATTATTAAAATGTTAAAAATTACAGATTATTATTAAATAAATATATTATTATTAAAGATAATAATAAAAATGAATGATTATTATCACGTCTGAAGTATCTTTTTCTCTTAAACAAAAAATAAGATAGAAATATTATTTTCTGTTTTTAAATAATATCAATGACTTGTCTCTCTTAGTTATTATAAAAAAATTGCTTTGCCATTTTGGCCATGTTGGATATGGGACTAAGAAATTTACTTTGCTAATAATGCAAAACACGCAGAAAATTTTTGCCTCTAAGCACTTTTAACAATTTTATATTTTTGTGCCTAATCTGAAAGAAAATGCTGAGAACTTATTTTAATTTTTCAGCATTTTTAAATTTGGCATTTTTGCTTGAAAACAATGTCTTTTTTTACATATCTAAGTATAATTTATTGTCAATATGTTTATAAATATGATATAAGCTACAAATATAACAACAGATTGCCATGGCAACTAACACACTTACTGATACGGGCACATCTGATGCTTCTAGACTAATTATTACTAATAAGAAATCTTGACTACTAAGCCTTTTGAAAATAACTCTGGTGCTGAAATTAATACTAAATGCTGATGTAAGCAGCGGTGGTGAAGAAAAACAAAAATGAGTAATTCCATTTACTAGGCATAATTTACAAAAAAAATCTAAATAAAAGTTTGGTTGGTTACAAAACTAAAATTAAAATGATATTGCACCAGTGTTGCAAAATAATGAGAATTGTTACTAAAGTTCATTGCATGTCGTTATTAAGGCCTTGTTGCTTGGTTACGAATTAAAACCTACTAATGGATTGCAGTTACTATGGTTACGGTTGCTAACAACCTGTCTTCAATTAAAACATCTGCACCTCAACCTGTGCCGACCTCCTAAAACGTACAGATTCACACAGTTAACCAGAGACGACGTTTACGGAAACTTTGCCCCAGAAACGGTAGAATTTACGGTGCACTAGTAAGGAAAGTAAAACCACTTGGAGATGAAAATCTAGGACAAGCACACATTTTAGACGGAAAGTTCTAAAATTTAAATTTAAGGGCCAAACGACACAAAATTTAGGATGGTAGACCGCTTTCTCCATACCATTACAATTTCTCTTAACTAAATCCATTTCCTTTTTCCACTTACTGGATGATTGGGAGTGAGATTTTAAAGCACCCCATAGTATCGATGTGGGTGACCCACATTTTGACCTAATTGACCGGAAGTTTTTGTATGATCCAGCAGGTGTATCGAATACTCTCCCTTTTCAGGGAGTGATGGCTACCTGAGTTTTTCTGTAAAACTCGCCAAAACTGCATGAAAATGAAGTGAGTTTTGTACTGTGTAGAGGGAGGGGGGTGTGCACTCCTGGGACTACCCTGGATCCATCAGTAAATTGGTCCACAACCGATAATCGAAAACTATAATACAGACACACACACAGAAGTAAATGTACTACCTTTACATTTGTGCTATGTACATCAAAGACATGCATTTAGTTCAATATGGTAGACCCCACCTGTACATGTGCTTAGCGCGGTGTGGCGGGTTGCAGTTCGTCGGCACGTTTAGCCTCGCACTAACACAATGTAGATACATAAGGTATGTGGCTCTTTCGCTTCTTCTAAGTATTATTAGTGAAAAGTACGTTAGAACAAGCCAAGAATTCAGCTGAAATGCGTTTGAGGCCAAACGGTTTTGTTTTATGGCGTGTCATTGACATAACTTTTAGAGAGGAGATTGGAAAAAAAACGTTACTACATATTTTTAGATATTCATGATAAGTATTCCCTCCATGTGACGGAAAGTTACGGTTTTCTCCGTTTGGCCTTTGATTATGGGTGGTTTTTTTGGCTCATTTGACATAATTGCCAAAGAGCCTATAGAATCATGAAGTGTCCGTTGTTCGTCATTGTTTTTGTTGTCGTCTGTGCACAGTCACCCTGAGCACACTTGATATTTTATTCACATATGCACCTATGTCCCATCTCAAAGCCTAGCAAACATTATGTTGCTGAGACCTTTATTCTCAAATTGGCAACCATATTTGTATTTTTATTTGAACCTTATTCCTGGACACACAATCAAAGATACAGACTTTATATTTTGCAGTCATATGCCTCTCCATACCCTCTTTATTTCCTGTAAAAATGATATTGATCCCCCTTATATTTCTAGTTTGGTAGCCATATTTGTGCTTTTTTCATTGATCACATTGGAAATGTGATCCCAGACATTTTGTATCCCTGTGACATTGTGATCTGATCTATCTATCTATTTTGATAATGCCAAATGAGCTCAGGTCCATCTGGACCTATTTTTGTTTGTTTTTTTTACAATTTCCCGATTTTTGGCAGCCGCGGAAAACGTAAACCGAATAAAAAAAGTGGCCTAAAGAAGCGATTTACGCGAAATTAAAATTTTTCGATTAAATTAAATGGAATGTTTACAAACGCTTTTTCAGTTAAAAGAATCTTGGTTTCGTCAAACGTACTAAAAGGCCGATCTTCTGTCATGTTGACCTTTGTGTGACCTTGACTTTAAGTTGTGACCTCGAAATTCAAATAAGAATGCCACTTTAACATGTCAATCTTTCAACTTTTACATCTAAAGTCTTGTTAGTAAATTGACCTAATTATTATACTTGACCTACTTGCATATAATTTGACCTTGACATTTGATGTTTAGCCTGCATGCTGGCTTGGATTTCCTCGCATAATAAAATTACTTGTTAAGAACTGGTGACATTTTAATTAAACTTGGCAAAAGCCAAGTTTGTGTATTTGTGGTAACTGGAAAATTACCAAGTCTGTTGTTTTTGGCTCATTGGCACTCTGTGCAGTGTGTAACTGTGTGTCATTGCCATAAGGAGGTGTCCGTCTATTGTTTGCTTAAATGAAACATACATGAAAACTCAGACACACCGCACAATAAAATTAGGTCAACATGACCTGTTTTCAATTAAGAGATACTGCGACCTCGTTAAATGAGCAACGTTGTGTAAATGACGTGATGAAACTTGGGGGTTTCCACGCATTTGTGTTTCTTGTTGCATCTTGAACGGCATGATGAGAGAAAGTGTCGACTCATTTCGATCGATTTTGATAAGATTTCAAGCAGTACGTTTTGACACCTAACTGAAGTGTGGAAATTTGTGAAATCACCAGATTCTACGTCAGCAACAAACGTAAAGCCGCCGAATTACACAATTTATATTTTAATTTACTTTCAGGAATCAGGAGTTGTGCTGAAGGTTCTGTCAGATTACTCCGCCGTCAAAGAGGACGAGGTCACGGTTGCTAAGGGCGACAATGTACAAATATTAGAAACCAATATAAATAGGTGAGTGGTGGTTGGTAAGGGCGACACAATATAAATACTAGAAACCAATATAAATAGGTGAGTGGTGGTTGCTAAAGGCGACACAATATAAATACTAGAAACTAATATAAATAGGTGAGTGATGGTTGCTAGGGACGACACAGTACAAATACTACAAACCAATATAAATAGGTGAAGTGATGGTTGCTAAGGGCGACACAGTACAAATACTAGAAACCAATATAAATAGGTGAAGTGATTGTTGCTAAGGGCGACACAGTACAAAGACTAGAAACCAATATAAATAGGTGAGTGATGGTTGCTAAGGGCAACACAGTACAAATACTAGAAACCCATTGGCGGATCTGGGGGGGGGTGGCACGGGAGGCACGTACCCCCCACCTAAGGGCCAAAATTTCTTCATTTTCATGCAGTTTTTGGGGACTTTTGCACTAAAATCGGGTAAAAATTGGGGCGCCCCAAGGTTGGCGCCCCCCCCCCTCCAAGAAATCCGGGATCCGCCACTGAAACCAATATAAATAGGTGAGTGGCGGTTGCTAAGGGCAATACAGTACAAATACTGGAAACCAATATAAATAGCTGAAGTGCTGGTTGCTAAGGGCGACACAGTACAAAGACTAGAAACCAATATAAATAGGTGAAGTGATGGTTGCTAAGTGCGACACAGTACAAATACTAGAAACCAATATAAATAGGTGAAGTGCTGGTTGCTAAGGGCAACACAGTACAAAGACTAGAAACCAACATAAATAGGTGAGTGCAGACTGACGAGAAACTCACTAGGTTTTAGCACAGATAGCCACTAGTATCCAATGCATGCACTCAAACTATGCAGTGTAAAATGACATCGCTAACCTGATTGTAAACAACATTAATATTTTAAATTTGACCTTGCAGTCAAATGGTGATGGTGTACCGACCGGGGAGTGACGAGTGTCCCGCCGCCGAGGGGTGGCTCCCTCTGGGGGTCGTCACTCCAGAGAAGAACCCCGACAAATCTAGTCAGAGTGATACCAACACGGGTGGAAGGCAAGTGTCGTCTGTCCGTCAGTCCGTCTGTTTGTCTGTCTGTCTGTCTGTCCTGTATGGAATAGTTCAGGGATAACTGAACATTTTAGTATAAGAGTAACATGTATAAAATTATTTTTCTATGCCGATCAGTTTTTCGTTCCTATTGTCGACAATTTATTCAGTTTTGCCGTGAGTTTAAAATTCAGTACTTTTTGACCACGTGCGTTTTGACTTTGCACACATTACACACGTTTTATCTGTGTTTCCAGGAGATCGTGGCACATCCGGTTCAGGAAACCCAACTTCACCAAGAGCAAGTCGCGTGACAGTCTGGGTACAGCGAAGGGCGGAAGTTTAGACAGAGTGACGCGTAAACAGGGCAGTTACAGCCTACCCAAGGTATGCTTACCAATCCCAGGCATTACTATATTTGATCAGGTCCCCTTCTTTTAGACCAGTGCGCAACCTTCTGACATACCAGACCCACAGCTTACATATTTTTCAAGCATTTATGAGCAGACACAAGTGTTGTCGTGACTTGTCGCACAAGCTGAGTAGTCGGGAATTATGGCGACTGTCGACACCAAATTTTAGGTGCCGACAGGTTGATCCATACATGTGGATGATAATAGAATACAAAATTCTGTTACATAATGATTCAGAAAACATTTTACGACACAATTTGGTCCTCTCCTATTGCTGTATGATACTGAACTAATCTTACAGTTACCGTTGATTACTGGATGTTGTAACAATAAAATATCACCATCGTTTCATTAAAAGCTCACATTTTAGGTGTAGAATGACAAAATAAGTCCTGTCCGACTGTCGACGGGTAAAATTTAAGTGTAGTAGACACAAGTGCTCTTTTCGATCTTTCGGTTAAGGCTTTACGGGAGATCACTGTTGTTGTCCTCTGATAGTGTAGGTCGTAGAGTAGGGTGGGGTACAACTCCTTGCCCCGGGGTTTAAATCAATTACCGAGGTAAGCCTATTGTGTTCTCTTTGCAGATGGCGACGACAGGTGATTTGATGTACGAACTTCCTGCGTCATTTCCGGTGTTGCTTAGTGACGTCACGGTAACCCAGGGCGACCACGCGTTGTTCACGTGTAAGGTTTGTGGGAGACCACGCCCCACCGTCACGTGGAGGGCACCAGATGGAGCTATACTTACCACAGGTTCATTTACATTTAATTTGACAGCGATATTTGTGTGCATGAGTGCAAGGCGTTTTTTATTTAATTGTTTGAATTACACTTTGAAATCGGGATTTCAAAAGAAACTACTCATTTGAGGTTGCACACAGCAAGATTTTTACATCGTAATGAGTTTCGACGTGAGTTGCTCAGGAAAACTTTAAAATGTTATCGATATTTGTAAACAGTTCCGAGTTCAATTTTTATTTTTATATTTTTTTTTTACGATCGCCGCACTTTGAAAATCCTTCTAGTACAATATAATCCAAATGATTAAAACAAAAGCCCTAAAGCTGCTTTGTGGGTGTAAATATAATGTTAACGTTAGGAAGCACTGAGAAAATTTGAACGTTTGAGAGTTGAACCAACACTTGTTCACAAATTCTGTACACCACACAAATGATGCTTAGTTATTGCTATTTGAAATGTTGCCAGTTATTCTTTACTAGCAACAAGTGTGCTCAAGCCCATACAGACGCATTTTACTTTGTTGTTCTTCGTACATTAAACCTTGTATGTTTAAATAACAACACTGTGTACAAACAGTGTGCCTTACGGACGTATGATTTCCACCTTCAGGTCCTGCCGTGACTATGGCATATTCTGATGACGGTACCGTGATGCTACAGCTACTGAACACGATCGTTGAGCAAAGCGGGGAGTATATCTGTACAGCGAGCAACGATAGTGGTGTGGCTACGTCTACAGCTATACTAACTGTAGTGGGTAAGTGTGTATGTGTGCGTGTGTGTGTGTGTGTGTGTGCGGGGAGTATATCTGTACAGCGAGCAACGATAGTGGTGTGGCTACGTCTACAGCTATACTAACTGTAGTGGGTAAGTGTGTATGTGTGCGTGTGTGTGTGTGTGTGTGTGCGGGGAGTATATCTGTACAGCGAGCAACGATAGTGGTGTGGCTACGTCTACAGCTATACTAACTGTAGTGGGTAAG